>JAUUEB010510830.1:0-10032 GCA_032362205.1 Clione limacina | reverse complement strand
GTCATTTCTTGCCATTAGTACAAAGAAAGTAACCTACGCACTCCACGGTCACGGAATGTTTTGTTTTGCCCCAACTATTAGTAGATTTGGGGGGGAGGACAAGCCTCTCCCTGCCTCTGTTCAGATTAAAGGACTTTTGTGTGACGAAGGTAGCCTCAGTCACACCTCTTCGGAACCAGTCTGTTTCTTTGTGTAGCACAGATACTGATGCTTCATCTATTGAATGTTTGTTATAGTCATCATAGTACACGACCCCTGACTGATCCAGGAGGGCCTGCTTATCCTTGGGGTGTACAAGACGTCCTTTGATGGTGTTGAAGGGCCTGATGTGGACAGCAATACCTGCCTGGCGGATACTTCTATCTTATTACAATATGATAGATGGTCTATCTAAAAACATAATATTATATACTGTTTGTATTGTGATCCTTTGAAGAAGTGTGAAGTACACTGAAACTATTGCAAGGATAAAATGTAAGTAACATAATTCATTTTCTGTATTACTATTAAGCATATGCTTATTGCAATTTTGTAATTTTAGAAACATGTTCCTGTTGATAACATTTGTGCTTTACCTGCATTTGAGTCGTCCCTTGCTTTGAGTGCAAGTTCCACCATTGAGACAATGACCTTCACATGACGGCTCTGATAGAAACGAGCACTTCCCATCTTCAAACACAGCGTTGTCAGGACAACTGCATTCGTAGCCTTTTTCTACCTGGGGCTTGTTGAAACAAATTTGGGTTGTTTTGCAAGTACTGCTTGTGCAATTGGATTCCACTGTGGAAGGAAAAGTTAAAGCTTATTTCATTTATCTTTGATTCACATTGAACAAGAACTTCGTAGAACTTTTGCTACAGACAAATATTGCGTCAATCTTACGCAAAGATAAGAACAAAAAAAGAAAGAGTGTCACCATGAATGTCTTATACAAAGATAAATCAAATCATCATGAGTATTGATTTAGTTGTGGGTTTTCAATCTTATATAATATTCATCTATTCACCTCACTAGTTAAGCGGGTTGAAAATATGAATGGAGTTTTAAATACAGTACTTATCAAAACCAAAATATTTCTATACAAAGTGTCCTGTCCTCTATACACATAAATACCTTAAACTGCACTATGATGTCATATCCTTGTATATTGGTAAAATCTTTTACCATTGTAACTAAACAAATAAAAGCAATTGCATGTATGTAAGGGGAGGTATAAAAAGAGACATAAATCAGTACAAAATTAAGAGTCCTAAATTGGTACTAAATGAAGAGACATGAATTGGTACTAAATAAAGAGGACATAAATGAAGAGATTCAACAAAAACTTGCATTGTTTAGTATGTATTGATCTACATTCTGACTACAACAAATTCATAAATGATTGCAACTGATATGTAAAAGGTCAGAGCCAAAGAACATTTCTCATTTTGAATATTTTGTATAAAAACAGCTGATACTCCGGTCACTGAGGTGGACGCCATGACCCATATTTCTCACCTTTGGGTTGTTTATTCTCCTGAACAATGACCAAGTCTCTGGCGTGGTGCAGTACGTAAAACATTGTTTTCTCCTGATCTTGTGCTTTGTCATCAGGGGATGTAACTGGGAACTTGCTCATCTTGAGGGCACGGCCTTGATACATTGTCAGTACATAGAGGTAGTCTTCAAAAACTTGAAGGGAAAATGGAGGATCCTCAGCAACTGAAAGTGAACAAAATGAGTAATTAGGAGTACTCTTTTGAGTCATACTAATCCTTCAAGGTTTTAATATGACATTCTGTAATTTACTCAGTCCCCCTTTGGTTTGGTAAAATTAGGCAAAGTCCAAAGAAAAAAAAGTTATACTTTTTTTTAACTCAGACCCTTCTTGAAATAGACTAGTGGCTGCCATTATGAAAAGATGATCAAAAGTTTTTTTTAATATAAATGTTTAAGGCAGTCATACATAACAAACTAATCAATTGACCTTTGTTGACCTCTTCCATTGTTCTATTGCTAGGCAAAACTTAAATCATTTATCAATATTTTAAGAAAAATGTGCATTAAATGGTCAGTCACAAAAACAAATATTTCTGTTGGACACACTTAAAATCAGGTAGACATTTTTTTACATTAGAAAAGTGTATGCACATTTATCCAGGCTATAAACAACCTTCTGATGCAGTCACAAGAGTTTTGTATGTATGAAGAATATGCACTTGAATTTAACAAAAGCCAAGAACAAGTTCTTCAGACAATTGTAGATCACTTCACAAACTTACACATTCTTGAAGTGTACAAGGTCTGTCTCTGAGATCCATCATACTTGGCCACCTCTATTGTCTTTTTCTTTGAATCTGCCCAATAAATCCAGCCCCTGACTGTGTCTAATGATAGACCATTTGGCGTTGACAACTCATTGGACACAATCACTTGACGCTTGCTTCCATCCAGGTTACTACGTTCTATTTTTGGAACATTTCCTCTATCTGTCCAGAAGATATACCTGATTAAGAAGAAAGATAAGAGCAGAAAAAAATTTAAAAATCATATTGCAAAATCTGATTTCTAGGGAAAAGCCTAAAAATCTATAAAGGGGCATTTTCTCAATCACTAAATTATACAATTCAGGACTAGGACAACTTGAAATAAACAATTACTAGTATGAGTGATTCTAAGTCAAGTTTTAAATTAAATTTTAAGTTTCAAATTTGACTTTAAAACCGTTATACATTTTTTGGGACACTACTGTTTAGATTTGTCTACTACCAATGAGATTGTAACATTTTTGTTTTATCAAACACTATTAAGATTATCAACAGGAGATATTTTCAAAAGCCTTAATGTTTACTTCATGTTGGCATGTGCAAATTCATTAAATTTCATAATCTTAAAAAATTAAAATTCAATTAGGGAAAAGCAAAACATAAAATCCATATCAAGACATATTACAGATTATAACCCTCATCATAGGCTTTAGGAAAATAAATGGCAAGCTTACTAAAGAGAAAAATAAGTTATATCTGGTCAGTGGATAGTGCCAGGAGGCTCAAACCCCTAATGAAATTAGCCAAGCCCCCACCCCCTGAAGTTTTAAAGGGAAAAAAACATGGCAGCAGAGGACAATTCCACCAAAAGACCTGCTCTATTGGAAGAAATGAAAAAAACACGAATAGACAGAGGAACACTAGCGTAAGCAAAAATAAAAAAAGAACATTGCCAGTTTTCACGAATTTATCAAATTCAAGACAACAACAAGCTCAAATGTGCTAGACCTGACAAAATAATGAAGCATAAACTCAATCAAACCAGAAAAGACGGGGGCACTTAATGCGTTTTTTAGAGTGTTTTTTGCAATTGAAGCTGACAGACACCTCCAAGATGCCCGACACTTTGAATATCGAAATTACTACATGGTATACCAATAAAAGAAGAGAATGTCAGAGAAGTGTTGGCTAAGTTACATACTGGGAAATCAACATACAAGCCTGGTGGCAAACAACGTCATCCTGGCAAGAGTATCTGATATCCTTACACACCTATCGCACACATATTCAGATTATCAATGGAAACCGAAGATTTCACTGTGGAATGGTGCCAGGCAACAGTGACTCCTGTATTTAAGAAAGGGGACAGGGCTCTTCCCAGTAACTACCGGCCAGTAAGTCTGACACGCATCCTATTCAAATGTACGAAGAAGATTAAAAGATGCAGCATCCTGGACCACCTGATAGACTCAGACCTGGTATGCAAAAGAACAGCACGGATTTGTACCAGGGCAAAACACGGTTCCTGGAAGTAATCGATGAGTTGACCGAAAAAATTGGCAGTGGAGGTTGTGTTGACTTCATATATATGGACTACCAATAGGCGTTTGACACAGTTCCTCAAAGAAGACTAATTCTTAAACTGAAGGCACATGGCATCATAAGCAGAGCTCTAGACTGGAACACAGCTTCCCTTCGCGACAGAAAACAGTGCGTGTCTATAACGGATCACTTGGTTTTAGGAAGATAGTGGTAATATATTTATATATAAATGTGCACCATTTATAACTAATTTAAAGAATGTCGGTCGCTTCGCGGCCATTGTTTTGATAATAGTCATCTTTCTTTTCAAAATCATCACTATTTAACAAATAAACAACTTTTTTGTTTACCTTCATATATGAATTGAATTTTAGAACCTGTTAAGTAAAATTGATATAAGACCCCATGCAAAAATTGGTCCATCGATTCCAAGTCGTTTAGGAGAAAAGTGTCAAAACATGAGTTTTCTAATTGTCTAATTGTGGAACAACTATAACAGTTGTATATGAGAGCATGCTATGTCCGCTACCAATACTGAGTACTCGTTACAGCCATATGCAAAAAGAAATTATCAGAAATGTATAAATTAGACTCGTATAGTCAGTATTGTGTTCGAGTAGTTCGGTGGACTACTAGAACAGAATAGAGTAGTTGGGCATTTTCAACTACTCGAGTAGAGTAGAGTAGAGTAGAGTAGAGTAGAGTAGAGTAGAGTAGAGTAGCTACTCAAAAAAATCTCAGGATAACTACTCGAGTAGAGTAGCTTATCTACTCGAGTAGTTTTCGAGTAGTCACAAAAACAGTATTCATTAAATGAACAAATTCATACATATATATTATCATGTAACAAAATTAAAGACAATTTATTAAACAATTGTGTAATAAGTAAAATTTATTCAAGAGTAATCACAGTTTAACAAAAAATGATCAGAAAAAGAACGCAAAACATTTTAAAATGAATCAAGCGACAAGCAAATATAGATCAACTATGATATGTCAAGCATCATGAATCTGATAAATCACACAGACTAACTCACTACAATCATAACCAAAAAAAAATAATAATCATCGATAACTTATGACAATGACAAAAGTTTGAATCACTTAATAAGGCAATAATTTGATTCTAAAAAAAGGAAAAAACTTTAAACAGCACTTTTTATAATTCAAGTTATGAGAATTGTTGTTGAGAAAGAAATAACAGTTGAATAAAAGATAATAACACAAGTGAAAGGATTAAAGGCAATCACTTATTTAAATCTTTTTTTTTTAAATAAACCAAAAATATTGATGTTGATTTTTCCCCAACTACTCGAAGACTTCTCGAGTGTGGACTGACTTTTCGAGTAGAGTAGTTCTCAAAAAATCCTGCGATTACTCGAGTAGAGTAGAGGTAGCGAAAAAAGCTATTTGAGTACTACTCGAGCAGTATACTACTCTACTCGACCGCAACACTGCGTATATTACAGAGTTTCCCAACATGGGGTAAACAAACTCCTTGCAGTTTTATAAAAGAATCTTTGGGGGCTCTTATGAATAGATATATACAGGGAGAGGAATCTGCAGGCCTTCTGTTAAATCTGCTATTGAGGTCCGCATTTGAAGATATACGTGCTTATGTTGGACACGCCTGTCATAATATGACCTTGTTGTCTTGCGAAGGACGTTAACACCCATTCAACCCTCAGATAAACTAAACTGTTAACCGCTTCTAAGTAAAGAAAGAAAGCACGTACACTATTTTTATGAGCATTTGAAATTTAGTATCATCGTGTTTGATTAGAGATTCTAAATCGTACATTTAAACTTTTTTCTCTCTTTTTAAACATCATTAAATGGCTTTAATTAACATAACACATTATCTTAATTACTTGAGACATGGAGGACACTGTCCGACCATTGCCCCCGTGTATTTAAAAAACATTTATAAATGACATTACAGGTGACATTGCCTTTTCATGTTAGAAGGTATGGCTTATAAATGGATGGCGGGATGTCATTATTTCAACGAACAGGGGAAGGCACGTAGCCAGGATTATGAAAAGGGGGACAACCTTTGATACAATTTAAACAATGGCCGCGAAGCATTGCTTTGTATGGTGGGTACATTGACATTATTCACAACTTGTTTGTCGTCGGGTCATAGTCTCCCGCTATTTACTCACATTAAGGCCTACAATGTCGATGTAAGAATTATCATTAAATGAGTAAATGAATATAACCTTGTGTTGTGATAGGATTTTAAAAGATCTTTTTCAAATACATGTTATCGACGTCAGTGTACTGCCCAAATACATGTTATCGACGTCAGTGTACTGCCCAAAGCATTGTAAAGCTGTGAACATTAAGACCACAGTTCCAACCATCAATATCATATATAATCTTATCTAATCAATGCCTTCAGTGCGGACTTAATAAAGCGTTATGAAAATTATGACTGGATGTACCCATTGAAATTGAGAATTTAGAAATTAAATTATGCTAAGGGGCGATATATCAAGATGTGTACTCTTTGTCTATCACTGTCAAGTTGACAAACCAAGGCTACTACGCAAAAAGGCCAGTTGCATTTAGACATTTCAGTGATCTACACACTCCTTTTTATAAGTGATACAGTCGTTGTAACCTTATAAGATCATATAATATATGTCGGCATCCTGCTGATCTTATTCATTTAAACCTACGTCAATGTAGGTAGCTCATGATGTCATCACATCGGAATATATTATCAAATGCAAATCCTATTTGAATTTAAAGCTGTCAGCAATTGCTTCAAATTAATACTAGAGATGTTTTGTGTTGTGTCTATTATCTCTATATTCATATTTTATAAGTTAATTGAAAAAAATAAACTCAATATGTGTGTTTATTTGTTCGTTTAGTCGCCCACTAACAATGTGGGCGAACTGAGCTTGGTTTAGTTAGAACAAACCATTAGCGCACACTCATTATCCGACACCAGGTAATTATGTGATCCCCATGTTTTCCTGCTTGTGTGTTTATAACTAAAATATTGCGTCGATTAGTATAGGTAAAATTGCGTCGATGTCGTAAATTGACACGAGAAAGATCCCTATTTGAACCAAGTAATATGTGTGGACTTGATGAAGACATTTTTATGTATTTTTCTATTATTGTTGGGTACCAATAATTGTCCTCAATTATGGCGTGTCACTATTTCTTCTTCCGGAAAGAATTGCGCACTTATTGAACGCATGGTATCGGAAACGAAAACAATAATCTGGCATTAATACATTGCACATGGCGTTTCATACTTTTCGCAACAAAAAGTGGGCTGTAAATTAATTTTCTCAAGCTGCCTTTCTTTTCATATTTTGATAGTTATCCAAGTTATATGCTACCAACAACAAAAGTCTATTATTTAGTTACATGGCGATCTTTATTGGAAAAATTTCAAGTATACCTTTATCATCAGAATATGTAGAAATACACACAAATTAACTCATTAGTTATATAAACCAAAAGATATACAAGAAGTTATACATGTTCAATGGAATACTATAGCTTAGCTAGACTATAACAAAATCCTCCAGTTAAACTTTACACAAAGATATTTAGACTCTACCATATGATGGTGAGTGCTCTATTCGTATAGTCATCTTTAATGTTTATCTCAGGTTTAACTTCATGTTGGAATAACTCTTCTAGTGTCAATAAATAAATAGTCGTCCCTTCTTGGTGTTAAGGCAAGAATTTGCACATTTAGTGAAATGTTAGTGGCATAGTTTTGAAGGTGTGTCTTCATTTGACTCTTATTGGTTATATGTTCATAGAAGTGACGTTGTAGGCGCCGCTTGTTTGCTCAACATATCACAAATTGCATCGTGGGCAAGTGAGTTTGTATACAACATTGCTTCTACATATTTTTCCACTAGGGGTTTCAGAGATGGTATCACTGTCTTTAGCGTCTTCGACAATGTGCTTTAATACAATGAAGAGCTTGGGAATATTTTTGTGTGCATTTGCCACGATATTGCACAGAAAACGGAACTTGTTTCTTTCATCCTACTGGTTATTAGGAATTGTATCGTCAGTATTATCACATTCCTCACCGTCACTGTCCGAATCCATACTCTCATTTTCTGCATATTCACCCGTCGTGTCATTATCTTTGGTAATTATTGTATTCAAGTCTCATAAATTATTGGCTCATAGATGGCTTGAGGATATTGGTTGTGCTCAATGGTTGTGTTGGTTTTGATAACTTTATGCTCTTTGAGGTCCGGGTTCGAATCCCACCGGAGACCACCGCGAATTTTTGCCGCCCAGAAATATAACTGGGTACCCGCCTATAAGCAGTTAATGTCTTTGTAAGATTACCAAAGATAATCGCTTAATCCATGGTGTATTATGAATGTGTGCAAGTGTATCTTTCTTTTGGCCATTCGGGGTAACAATTTCATGTAAAGCGCATTGAGCAGGCCTGAAGGCGTAAACATGTGCTATATAAAATGCCATGTATTGTAATGTATGTAATACTGACATGATGTAGTTAGAAACTGTTTTATTTAACATCGTGTCACACTTGTACTCTCTCTCTGAGTACTTTAGTTTGTCAATATCCTGAGGCTCTTATTACAAAGAGAACGCCAACTGTCTTAGTATTCAAAGGTTACTATTGGAGGTATTTATTGGAATAGAGTCACAGTTGAAAAACAAATGCATTTGGTGCATGTACCAAGTATACAAGCCAAAGAAGCCATTTGGAACAGTTTGTTTTTGTTTATATGAACGACTCAGTTCTAAAGAAACCAGGAAATATGACATGCCCTTCAGGCTCACTTTATGTAAGATTTGAAGGTTACATACTTGGCGTCAGGTTTATTAGATCCAAATTTAAAAGGTTGTTGTGATGTTCATATTTATTCCAGCACGTCAGAATGGTAACGTTTGAAAGGTTATTCGATTCTCAATAAGATTAGATTTATATTCATTTCTTTAGAACATCAAAACATCCTAAATACTTAGAGAGTAAAACGAGAACAAACAAAACTTTGAGCATTGAAAAATGCTGCTTACAAAGGGCAGTCACTCCATGATGATAAAATGATACCTTCGAAATTCCAACTTACACTTTTTCGTTCACTGCAGAATAACCAATTGTCATAAGAAACATGGTCGTAATGCCAAACAGATCTATGGCAGTAGCTTTGGCGACATTCTAACAAAATACAAACAAACAACATACCGGTACTGTTATTAATACTATAGAATGTCACGAAATGAACAAAACAGAATGACTCTCTATTTCTGGCAAACATTACATTTTATTTATTTTTGAGAGATAACGATGCGACATACCTCAACAGCTGACACCATGTTGTTAGGAATTAAAATACCTAAAACTAGAGTAATGTTATTGATAATCAAGTCGATACTAACGACGCAACAACATCCCAAAGTTTGTTCTAATAAATCTCACGCCCAGTATATTGACGTCGTTATGGACACATGCTAGGTAATGTAAGCGACGGTGCGTCTAAAAGTTTGCGCATGTTGATGTATGGAATATTCTGGATTATATATTTATGAATTAATCACAAAATATCTCTGTGCCTATGTAGTATCAAGTATTGATAATAAGTTAACCTTCAGACCAAAGGAACTTTTGACCTTGCAGCAACGAATGTAATGAATGATTCCATACATATCATTGTGTGTACCTACTAAATAAGTAAAAAAAAAGTAAAGTTTTGTCCCGTGCTCGTGTTCAGAGTAGGGGAATCAGGAGTAAGATTCCTGATTGTACTAGGAATAACGCATAATGTGGTAGTTTTCCGTTGCTTTCCATGCCCCTCTACTTTCGCTTCGCCTGAATTGGTTAGTGGTTAGGTACACCTTTCTTCGGTCAGCGAAGCCGCAGAGTTGACGGGGGCGTTTTTTTTAAACACAAAATATGATCGCTCCAAGAGCTCGAACCCACAGTGTTCTTCGATACAGACCGTTGCTCTAACCAACTGAGCTATAACTAAATATTGGGGCAGAAAGGAAGGACTATTTTTCTGACTTCAAACTATTTTAAGTGGTTATTACACTAAGAACCTTTTACAATTTATTGAAGCGTAATAACCGCAGAAGGCCCGGACTGGGGCGAAATTTATATTTTTCTTGAAAGTGAATAAATTGGTGGTGATATGCGCGTACTAGATGGAATCTGTCTTATTTAGTTATTTCTAGATTTTCTTATTTAGCTATTTTTAGAAGAAGAAGTATGAGTTGTAGC
>JAUUEB010510819.1:0-10033 GCA_032362205.1 Clione limacina | reverse complement strand
GACGTATAGTCTAGAACCTTATGAAAATACAACTTTATAGAAATTGTATGCATCATGGAAAAAATTTCTATTTGATAATACGACATACAGATGCTCTATAAAAATTGTGAGCAATTTAAACAGTGTTACTATTGCACTTTTGTGTCAATTCTGGTCAATATAAACAGTAACAAGTTAAAAACATTTCTCAAAGATCAGTAGTTTTCCTGCAAGAATGGCTCAAAGTGTGTCATAACGCTTTTTGGCTGCGTGACACGCGACCAAGAATAATCTTTTTTTAAACCTTACTGGCTTTCAGTGTAAGCATACTAGACAAGTTTTTATTTTTAAATATATTTCACATTAAGAAATGATAATGTAGAATGATTCAGCTCAAAAAAGGAAAAACATAGCTAAAACAGCAAACTTTATGTTGTTTGTCACGAAAAAAGCGTGACGCAATTTTTTTTCTTGGTGTGATTTCTAAACTAAGTGATGAATTGCATAACTTCCTTCTGGAAATGAAAGAACTATCTGTAATTTCATTAATATTTGCATTAACATGTCAATCTGAGTTGAGATGTGTCAGAAATCAATTATTATAAATTATGGTCGCGTGTCACTAGTGATACAAGTCACGCGTTAAAAAAAATGACACGCGACCATCAAAATTATGTTTTTCATATTTCATATATTTGTGTTCAAGTAAAGGGCTGTTTATAACAAATATCTTTTCATTAAGAGGATTTGTGATACAAATATAAATAAGTATTGCCTTATTCTTTACATAAAAAACGAAAGATGTGTGTTGTTTTTCACATTTAAATGTGTGACGCAACATGTTTTTTAGCCATATTTCGATTATTTCCTTTACAAACCAAAATGTTTCAACAAAAATTAGCTATTTGACCCATTTTGTATTATTAAAATACTTTAAAATAGACATATTGAGTAATTCTTTTAAGTAATCAGCTATTTTGATTTGAATGTGTCACGCTTTTTAGCAAGTGACAAACGACCGCATATATATAGCATAAACGATCCCTACTGTACAGAATATGTTCAACTGTTTTTTTGCTAAATGTCAAATGTTAGTCATAACATAAATTTCATACATGGTCAAGAGAAATATGTGTCTACAAAACATTTAAATATGCATTGTCGCGTGTTACTTGTGTCACAGATTTTTTATTTCTGATTTTCATCTTTTTATCAATACAAACTTATTATGTCATGTTGTTGGTACTAAATCCTATTGAACACAGTAGCCATTTCATGTTTTTGGTACTAAATCCTATTGAACACAGTACCCATGAACAAAATCAACCATCAAAAGTTAACATTTCACCATACTTTACATTACAGACGATTTTTTGTGAGCGTGACACTGTGACACGCGACACTTTTTACACTTTTTTTAAAATGCTAATAAATTTTAAACTGAATTTCAAGTTATCTTTTTGTTATCAAAATCACTATATATAGAAGTTTTTCATTAGGTATATTTATGTGGAACCAGTTTTCAATGGACATTCATTTTACCATGGGATTTGAGCACCTTTTGGGCCTGTGCCATATAGCAAACAACTTGTGGGAAACTCTGTCAAACAATTTCTTTCTTCAAAAATTGAGATAACAGCTTTTAGCGAACCACGAGACAAGCCTCTGTGCAAGATTTCTATCTTTGACGATAGGAGCACACGTTGTTTGCCAAAAAAATAACAAAGACATATAGCAAAATACTCAATGGGGTCATAACTCAGTTAAACAATTGATTATTCAAAAAGTTTAGAGGTCTGCTTTAGATAGTCCTTAGAAGAGCTTATGTGCAAGATTTCAGATTTTTAACTCTGAAGATGTTTTTAAAACTAACAAATAACATATAGAAAAAGATCAATAAGGGCAATAACACCGTCAAGTGTTCACAAATATTTTTGAATTGAAATAGCAAATATTTTATACTTGTTCTATACAATCTTTCTTAACAATAACGAGAAACAAGCGAAAATTCTAAAGTTATCAAGTAAACAGACACACAGACACACAGACACACAGACACACAGACACACAGACACACAGCCACACAGACACACAGACACACAGACAAATAGACACACAGACACACAGACACACAGACACACAGACACACAGACACACAGACACACAGGCAAGGAGAAAATATACCACTTCACAAATTAATTGTGGTCGTGGGGAAAAGGCTGACCGGACACTGACCCCACACTTCTATACTGTCTTATCTATAGATCATAATAAGTTAAATCTAGTCATTTTCAGAGAGAGCATAGAGGATGAGTAATGACTAATAACATGTCTAGTGGAATGTTAAACCACGCAGAAATAAATGTATATATTGCAAGATATTCCATTGGGATGGGACCGATGACTTTCATTATAACAGATCGGTCGTGTTGTCAGATACGGTTATCAATATCACTTCAGATACAACTTTATTACCAAAAAACAATATAAGGAATGAAATAATGAGCTGTATGAAAATAAACGAGAAATAATGCTTATTTGATACGTTCTTGTGCAAAGACAGATTAATCAAATCTGTTTATTATCATTACATCAAATAAAAAATACTTTTATCCCTTTTTATGCAACATGTATCAGTTCGAAATTACTTAATTTAGAATTAAGGTTGTCGATAGCGTTAAATGCACAATATACGCTACTCAGCGATGACCAGATTGGGCGCATGCATTAACTTTGTTTCTTTCCTTTATTTAACATGTTAAAAATATCTGAAATGTATGTTAAACTTTCGCAATCTTTCACGACCTAAAGCATCTGCTGACAAAAATAAAGTCTTTACCTACTATCTCGTAATGTTTGCCGCAACTAATTATGTCCGTTCTTTAAAAGAAGGAAAATTGACAAAATATGGACTTATAGGAATTAGCCAGAAATAATTTGAATGGAAATTTAACACTGTGCTGTCTGACGTTCCTGGTGCCCGGCCAATATCTTATCATACAAAAACTATGAGTATAATACTTTATTAAGGCCTTTGATCTTTCCGGTATGCATCTATTTCACCTAAATTAAGGATCTACAGAACAGGCTCCAGCTAGCTAGATATCTCTACTTTGCATTTCCTTGCATCTCACGGCCATTTCATACTAGAAAACAAAATAGAAGCCTTAGTGTTTTGGTCATAGAAGGATCATCAGAACAGCATGGAAACAAAAGAAATCAATGTAAAAGTCCTTCAAGGACTACACTTAGTTTTTAAATGTTACCTCAAATAAAGAAAGACAGCTCCAGTATTTTAGCTATGTACGAAGATACAACACCATTCAAAGTCAAGATCTTAAGGGTGAATTAGAAAGGGACACCCCAGAGGCAGTTGGATACTTAACATCAGGAACACAACAGGCCATGTAAGAGTGTAATAGGGAAGCACTTAGTTCTCGAGGTCCATGGCATCAAACGTCTGTAAAGGGATGGGACCCAGGTAATGGTAGTATTCCAAGATTTATGACCAGGGGTGACGACGTCAGGGGAGTCTTTTCACTGAAATATAGTTCTCTCATTTTCTCTATATACATTGGTTAAAAGCACAACCGTTATCTTAACTGCTTTGACATTAGATTCACCGACACAACTCAACCAAGCTGACCTGACATTGACAGGGCGTTCACCTATTGTGTGTGTAAACAAATTGTCGTATTATGTAACTTTTTGTCTCTTGTTTCTATTTTCGATTATTTGCCCTAAGTCCCAAGGTGTAATGATAAGCTGACTTAAATGTATTTGTTTTGGGCAGATGCTGCTAAATAACAACTATCAATTCTCGTTTTTACTTTCGTTTACTATTATATCAACGGGTTACGATAATGTGATTATTTAGTTTGACGTCATAAGAGGAATATGATGTATATATCTTTTTTTGCTTGTTAATTAATTTCTGTGGTGGTTCAAGCACGTACGCCGTTATGACCAGAATTTCGATAGAAGGGGAGATAAAACGAAAAGAGAACAATCATAATCATTTCTTAAGATCATTTGAAATTGCATACGAGTAAAGCTTAAATAGCCAAATTCGAAAATCAGGATAAAAACAGCGAAAGCAAGTTCTTCGTTACTTTTTTGTGCAATTTCAACATCATCATAATATTCTTTGTGTTTATTCCACGACCATAATTAATTCAAGATTACAGCTTTTATGGAACCACGAAACGAGAATCTATGCAATATTTCAGATTCCTACCTTTGAGGACGTGACCACAGCATGTACACACAAATTAACAAAGGCATATAGCAAAATACTCAATAGGGCCATAACTCTGTCAAAAAAAGATTATTCAAAAGTTTGGAAAATTTGATTTGTAATAGTCACTAGAAGAGCCTTTGTGCAAGATGTCAGATTCTTAACGCTGAATATGTGACCACAGCGTGTTTACCAAACTAACAATGAACATATAGCAAAAGACTCAATGAGGGTTGTAACTCAGTCAGTTTTTTCACAAATAATTCTCAATCTAAATAGCAAACATTTTATACTTGTTTGATACCATCTTTTCAAAAATCAAATAGATCCAAGCAAAATTACTTAAGGTATCATGTAAACAGATAGAAAAAACGAAAACATACCACTGCATAATATAATTGTGGTGGTGGAAATGTAAACTGGAGGTTTATTATGTCAATTATATTACTATAGGTTGAGCCAAAGAACTTAAATATTTACCTTAACACTCTGGCGTATCATCAGGGACATCTATGTTGAATGACAACCGCTAAGACATGACCGTCCAAACACCCATCTGTAGACAGTCTGATTGTGTGTCAGTGGTACTACCTTTGTCACACTCATTTCCAGCCAGGCATTCTCCCTTCCTCGTCCTGGACTGCCTCACCTTCGTTTTCCCGTTAAGCTCTTCCAACACAGTTCTTTCTAGTGCATCATGTCTTTTAATGTGCCTACAAAAGTTTGACTTTTGTTCCTTGAAATGTTTGAGCATGGGACTATATCCGGTATTGAGTCTTTTTCACACCTCATTATTATTTATTAAAGCTCTTCATGATGTGCGTAGCAGTTTACTATTGTATGCCATTTCAAAAGCCAGTATTCGTTGAATTTTTCTCTTAAGAGGTGCATATACTTCCATTTAATAGTGCAATCGTGAAAGTACAGGCTTTCGTCACACGGAGTTTCGTTATATTGCTTTTAGCCATGTTTATCGTATTGTTAAGTTCATGTATCTTTTCTCCGGTTTGAAATCTGTACTCTTTCAATAGTCTTTCTATTAATTTCTATTTCTATTTTGCTGTCACATTTCTCCATCAATTTTTTGTCATGTTGAAGTATAGCATAGCACTTAAATGATAACAAAAAAATAAATCCGACATTGAGTATGTGTTAAGAGGAGATATTGAGTGATACCTTGTAAACTGGCTAGCCGTGTAAAAAAGTCAAATGTCTGAAAGCATATTATTCAATTTCTGTCATACCACCAAAGAAAAGTATTATTGCTAAAATTCCAAAATTGCCATTAATCTAAGAAATCAGAAAAAATGTATTTACTATAAAAACTGAGTTCTTCAAATTCACAATTTATAATGTTGTTTGAAACGACAAATTTAATTATGAATTTTTTCCGAGGTCAATGCATCATTTGCCTTAAATTCCTGGAAAACAAACACATAGGTACGGGCGATGTCATGAAAAGAAATTTTCAAAACTTATCATAAAACAATAGAATGACATCTTTACTATAAAAACTCTTTCCTTCTTCTTCTTCACCTTGTAAAGCATTTAGGATATATGAAGCATTCTTGGGAAGAATCATGACAAATGATCTTGAAGGTTATGGAACAACTGTAATCGACGACAGGTCCATCAGTAAGCTCTGTTTCGCAGATGACATGACCCTTTTTATTCTCCTTCAATTCGTTCATCAGGCTCTAACTCATTTTTCTTTTGAGAACCTTCTTCATAAAACCGTTAGCTAGCATCTGTTAATGTGTGTGCATAAGACTTTATACCTGCAAAACAGTGTTCTGTACGCCAGCTATCTATATTTGTCCAATGCATATTAATTCCTCTTTTGATCGCACTTCTTTATCCTTATCTCTTAATTTTTCATCTTTGAATTCATGTTAAAATTATCACATGCTGTAAGATATCTTTTTAAGTTTGCTCATATGTGATTTATGTTGCTTGAGCCAAATGAAAATTTTGAATTTGAAACTGAATTTGCTTGGTCTTGAGAAAAAAAAGCACATAAATCATCAGAAGTCTAGACAAAAGCTTCTCCACCTACGGTATGAAAATAAGTGCAGAAAAAACAAAATCATGGCCAACACAATACTTATGGTTTCACCTTAACCATCAAACTTAAATATTCAAATATTTCGGCGCATTAAACACTGATGACGGCTCAAGGCCGAGGCTTTTTGTGTCCATTAATTTGAGAATGACAACTGGTAAATTGAGAATGATTTGTTGAGCCAAATGCTTTTTGTTGATATTAATGAATACGTTTCTGGGGACATAAGACTATTCATAAACTAGCATTTGCCTTTAAAAATAGAGTTATGCATGATAATTCATTGTGATATGTAAGATAGCGCCCATTGAATACAGCCCAATGATGAATAAACACAAACAAAGTATATGTGTCCGGGGGCGTTGTGGCTTAGTGGTCACTTCGCTTGGCTCAAGTCATGTTGGGCGCGGGTACGAATCCCTGAGGTGTCAAAACATTTTTCACACATATTGATCGAAATGTTGGAACTAACTATATGACGTTCAAAATAAAACTGTCTATATATAAAAAAGTATTATTATTTGTGTCAATAACCAATTCTGAAATTGTACAAAAAAGCAAGGAAACACTTCATTTGTCTGTTTTTAAATTCCCCTTTCTGATTTGGCTATTTTTGGGCTACACTTGTGTGATATGTCAAAGGATCTCAAGAAATATCACAAAATCATAATGGTTATTATCTCCCCTCGTATCAAAACTCTTTTCCTAAAGAAACGGCGTACGTGTTTGTCCCGCCACATAAATTGATTAACAAACAAAACTAGATACATACATTGAATTCATCTTATGACGTCAGACTAAATAATCACATTATCGAAACTCAATGATATAGGCGTAAATGAAAATAATGTGGATATTGTTGGTCCTTATTTAACAGCATCATCTCTCAACAAATACATTCAAGTCCTCTCATCATTACACCTTCGAAATCAGGGAAAATAATCGGAAATATAACTTGATACATGCAACTAAATAATACGTGAATTTGTATAAACAAGAGGTGAACGTCTGATCAATGTCAGGTCAGCATTGTTGAGCTGGGTTGGTAAATCTAAAGTGAAAGCAGTTAAGATAACGGTAGTGCTATTAACCAAAGAGAAATACAGAATATAAAAGTAATTTTTTTTAGTGAAAAGACCTACTTGATACGTAAACTATTTCGCTCGGTAATGACGCTTCGGGCTTATATCTACCCACTACTCATTCAGAAATCCCAGATACGCCCCAGCTTTCAAAAAAATTACACAAAACACAAATTGTCGGAGTCTCGACAAAGAGATTGTAAACACCCTCTAGAATTAATCCAAATACAAAACCTCTTGCGCTTCGCGCCGTCCCCCCCCCCCCCTACATAAACTCAACCGCTTCGCGCAAACTGTAATAACGCTTCGCACTAATATCTACCCATTAAAAGATCCAAAATACGTCCTTTTCCAAAGGAGGAATCAAAAAACAAATTAGCGCGGTAAATAATTGTAGCCTCTAGGATATTTTTCTATCTATGACCAAGAATACACATTTTATAACAATACACGTTTTTTTTAATTTGTCGTTTCATTTGGAAGCGTAGGCTAGATTCTGAATCAGTAAGATGACAATTTGAAATATTGAACAAAGGAATAGGAATAAAACATGAAAAAAAATCGTCGAAAATCCAAAATTTATAATTTCATTATTCTAAGTACCTATACAATTATCATATTCCAAATCTCAACCAAACCCAGCCACTGACGTTTGACATAATCATAATGCAACCAACCATTAAGATATGTCAAGTGAATAGGTTAAAACAAGCATCCAAAATTCCACTTCTCACAATGATTGTATCTGCCAATAACATATAAAAAGTGATTAAAAGAGAGTTGTTAAAATAAATTTTATGTTTGTTGTTGATTTGGTTTTCGAGTGATGAAATTATTGTGGTTTAAATTTCTGAATCATTGCATTGTTATTGACTTATCACCTACGCGCTCATTATCTTATTTATGTATCTGCAACGCGTAGGTGTCAGGTTCTTGAACAAACAGATTAAAAGTTCTGTGACAATTTACTACATGACTTGGATCAACAAACTGTCAATAAGACACATTTTTGTTTGTTTTCATAATCTTAATATTTCACTCTCGCTCCACAAGACGCCCCTCAACCTCAAAAGCTAAAAAACACGCTCCTTGGTCGAAAAAATTGATCTCTCATCGATTTCGTTTTGACCTCAAAAAATAATTTATAGAAAATTGCCTTTTGATAATTTCTATCTTCTTTTTTTCGAGACTAATTATAGTTATATTTTGAAAAATAGAAATCATCAGAACAATAAAAAAGTTCATCATATTTTTGGTTACCGTTTTCACTGAGTTGAAAATTAACAGTATTTTCTATTACATTGTTAAATTCAAGCAATGATTTGTATAATCTTATTGCTTTGGTAACACATCTCAACTCAGCTACCTAGCCGCAATACATTTATTGAAAAATCCCTCCTCCTAGCAGAGAGCTAAAAGTCACCCTCCAAGGCCACAATAGAGAGCTAAAAATCACTCTCCTAGGACAAAACAAAGAGCTAAAAATAACTCCCCTTCAATGTTCAAAATGATAGGAATGGGTCACAGCAAAAGGACCGCGATGTTCGGTATGACGGACACATGTCCCAGCACAGCAATGTGCTCAAGCTTCATAAAAGTACGAGTTGTTCATATATGAAATTAATACATCTCTTTTGTCTTTTAATGCTATTTGTATTTACCCTTTCGTTTTCATATAACCTCGGCGAATGAATATATTTAGATAGTACTAAAAGATGCGTGATGTATTCACTTCATAAACAATCCACTCCATCTAAATATAACATAGATGAGGTAAGCCATGGACATTTCATTTTCATATCTGATGTAATACTTTTTTGATTGCTTCATAAAAAAATCCTTTCGAAAAAAACTAATATGATAAATATTGAACTCGTCTCGTGCTTTCAAACCTTAAACATCAACTGATACATGTGCAATCGGCTCGTACATCCTTTATTCGTTACGATGGTGTAGAGAAAAAAAAAGAATTATGTAACTTTTACAGGCGAAAAATGACAAAATGTCAACTTATGAATCATTTATCGGATTAGAAAATAGAAATGAGATTATAATATAATTTTCTTATTTACTTTTATAAGATCCTTAGTTAAACTAAGGATCTTATAAAAGTAAATAATAAAATTATGTTTCGACAGATCCTTGCCCATATAAAATTTATTTCTTATGAGATTATAATAGCATATTTCATGTCAAACATAAAGGATAATTTACATCATTTAGCACGATACCAAATATGTTTCTCTAGATTAATAATCGGCTGAGTTATGGGTGATCAAAACACTACCACATCTCTTAAGAACGATGATTATTGACCCTTTTTGACCCCTATTTTTGGGGACACCCTTAATCCATAAGCCTATTGACATAAGGAACCCGTAGAATTATATGAATCCCTTATCAAGGGGTGGGGGTGGCGGTGGCGGTAGCTGGGGACTTGGGCTTTGCATAGTGGGATGCATTCTTATTCGTAAGATTCATATAATTTATCAAAGTTTGTATGCATCTTGGGCACTCATTGACCTACAAAATCCATTTAGTTTCTCCCCAAACGATACAAGTTCAACGAGTAGATTATATGGTTTTGTGAATTTATCGGTTATTATATCAAAAAGACTTCAAGACTTAAAACAAGTCCCAGACAGTAGACTATCATCAATGATCATTCCTACA
>JAUUEB010510808.1:0-10033 GCA_032362205.1 Clione limacina | reverse complement strand
AATTTTTAGTAAAACACAAATTATCCAACAATTAATATTGTAAACTTCAGAAACTTTGGCAAAAGTGTTCCTCATGTGTTTTTTTTCCTTTAATACCATTTTAAAAGTAAACAAGCAGCCAACAACGCCATACAACCAGCTGTTCTGTTCTTGCATGGTATGATAATGCACATATAAATGTATCAACATGCTGCAGCAGCAAGTGGCATGCGCAGTGAATGTCTACCCAACAACGATTAAAGTCAGATCATAGGTCACACCCAGCAGCAGTTTTTGGTCCATAAGTCAAACAGTTTATTTGCATACCCCTAGAGAACTTTGCTCATCTCCCTGGAGACAACCCATCATTCATGAACAAAAGCAAGTGTTCATGATGCTTACAGACAGACATTTACTCAATTGAATGTTTTGATATCTGATATACAAAGGTAGATTCAACACAAATATTTCA
Source organism: Clione limacina (assembly GCA_032362205.1). Taxonomy (NCBI): domain Eukaryota; kingdom Metazoa; phylum Mollusca; class Gastropoda; order Pteropoda; family Clionidae; genus Clione; species Clione limacina. Next base: position 9,582 of record JAUUEB010510808.1, on the reverse strand, counting down.
TATATCGCAGTATATTTGTTAGAAAAACAAAGGACCGCTAAACATAGAGGTATATAATTATCAATACTTCCCTGACCAGAATTTACTTTTTCTCAAGTAAGAATGAATTGTTGAAGGAAACAAAATGGTAAACACGGAACAAATTAATAAACCTTTTTTAAGAATGAATGTGTCTATAGACCAGAGAACAGCTGTAGAACAATGAAGTCTAGAGTCGTAGAGTTGATCCGCAAAAAGAGAAAATGTCAAATAGAGTAGACACTTGGCGTGACGTTGTAAGCCTTCTCTACCACACTCTATACATTCCACAGTGTTTAATAACCCAAGTGTCTTAAGTTCTACCCGAGAATATGTCAAGATGTTTGGTTGTGCAAAAAGAAAGCATTAACATTCGTCACTCTAATTTGACACTTTTTCTCGATTAGGGATTTAGTATATATCATTGTTTAACATACTCGTATTAAGGAATATACTTCTCAAGACATTTGTTGGTTTCTGGTTGCTAACAATAAATCAAAGGAATAAAATGCAATAACCCTGGGCGTTATTCTCACTTTGGCTTATCATTCTTCAATGAACCTAAGAGTGCTCTACGGTATTGACATATCATGTCAAAGATCTTCAGTCGTTTGATATAATATTCATTTGAAAATGAGAGCATTATATGCAAAAATGCATTACGTCTTTGTGTTGAATTCAATGATCTAAAAATTACAGGATCCAATTTTACTTCATACTTTTGGTCTGACTTACACTACATTTTTAATACAATTATTTTTAGTTTTAAATCTTGATATTTCTTTATACAACAATTCATATTATGTTTAATGATTGATCTTCACCAAAAATAAACGGACGCCGTAAAGTCTGTTCATACCAAAATACAAGAAATAGAAACTTAACATATGAAAGTAGTTTTATACTGTTTACTGAATAAAGTGCTACACTGCATTCAGTTCATATTTATTCTGTTTTGTTTTGTTTAAGATAATTCCTTGGATTCCAATATGATATGCCTTTGGGCAAAAACAACTTCACAAACAAATTCTAAAACCTTTGGTCAAATAAGAAGTCGGTTCGTCCTCTAAATATTCCAAGAGTATCCTTATCTAAATAGCACAAGAGATGGTTCCAATAATCACTACTGCTACAGCCCTTACAGGAATATTATATATGACACAAGAATGCAAAGCCAGGCTTTTATTCCAAGCAATGACTATTGATACCATTTTTATATTAATTACACTAATGAACGAAACAACACAAGTCTGTAAGTTATTTAAAGGCTTGAATATTTCTTTGATAAACGTTTTCATGAAGGTTTTGAAATATCTGGTCAACTAACTCATGACATGCTCCTTAGTATATACATAGTGTGTTATGGACATTTCTGTCGACTGATGATTGTTAGTAAACAGACGAAGATGTTTGTTTTACTTTATTGTACATTCCCTGCATTGAATTAAACATTACCCAAAAGCTACATTTTCTGCTAGAAAACTTAAAAGCCATCATATATTTTTCGAGTAAAAAAAACCTTAACATTCTTGGTTTTTGTGTCATACATAGGATATTTAACAAAAAGGGTGTTCAGAATAAACAATATGCAAAATTGCTTTGTTCTTTTAGATAATATTACACATATGTTTACTATTTTTTCATTGCAAAGATTACTAATTTGTTTTTCACTATTCTATACAAATATTTCCCAACACTCCCTGTTGATAAACATCCCTTTAAATCAGTCAAAAGACGTAAAAAAGTAAAACTTTAACCAAACGCTAACTCAGCCTAAACGATTTACTCATACGTACGGCATGATTTAACTCCTTCTGTCAACCTTCTTTATTGCCAACTCTTTTCAAACTCTATTTCTTTTCCTTCATGTCATGGCAAACCTATGCAACTCAAAATATCTGTTTTGTGTGCCAGAAAAACACGGTTGTAATAAAGGTAAAATGATGCTTAAAAAACAATAAACATATAATATTTCTTCTTCTGTTTGCAAAGAATATCACAAATTGTATCCTGAAAACACTGTCAAAAATCAAATAAGACAAACAAAAAGTCTGACGATTTGATTTTTAACAAACGCTTGTGTTGCGAAATAGGGTAATTTTATCGACATCGGGAACGTAGAGGTGCAAATTGTTTTGCAAAATCACATGCTTAAAAATGAAGTTAAACAATATGAAAATATTGTTTTTATAATTGTTGGATGTTTATTATTGTGTGATGTGCAATAGGCTGGTTTATTTTCTTTGAAATATTCTATCAGAATGGTTAATAAACGATAAGAAATACAATCACTGCATTATGTCTTGAGAACTTGCTTTTTCATATTCTCCTTTCGGAAAAAACGGACATAAGTTACAATTGTAATGTTTCCAATGCAACACTTCATAATAGTATACGCTCAATTGTGTTTATCCATATCGTTCATGGTCATGTTATTCTCAAGGATATTCAAATGTTTATTAAGTTGTCAGGGAGACTTATGTGCTTATCTAAAATAAATACTCTTCCTAATGTTTACATCATAGTCAATTTTATGATTTGTTGAACATTGTTATAAAAAATGTGTCAAGCAACAATGTTAGTGACACAAAAGGCATGATGAAAACAAACGACATGGTCAAAGAAGGCCTCAAAATTAAAAAGTAATACAACTGTAGAACAAATACAAATTAATCTTCCATCTAAAAATCTAGGCTAAAAGTAGAAAAACTCTCGTGTTTGAAACATGTCCACGAAACGTCATTTCTCCTTCGTCATTCCTTCACAGAGTACGAACGTTTACGGGGGGTTTAAACAAGTAGTAACATTATTTAAGCATAAACAGGTCTCACATATTTCATAAAAGTATACAACTTTTGTAAAAAGTCGTCAGAGCTGTTATAAACAGGGGAGATAAGACAAGACAAAAAGACATTTGGAGCTATAAAGTGGTGATTGTGTAAATTTTGAAGATTTATAATAATCGAAACTATTTTTCTTGTCTTAAGTCTGATTTTGTGTTATTTTTGTTTGTATATTTGATAATTTCTGACTTGAAAAGAGGACAAACTTCATCTTTTTTTTTACTCCGTTTTATTTTTTAGTTAATTTTTTCCAACATGTTTAAAATCTTTAAGATCGAAGCAGTCTAAGCGATTTCCTGAACATTGTGTTTTGTCTCTTTTGATTCTTTGGTTGTCACACAATCACGCACATTGTTCATGTTTACTTCCTGTGCTGGGTATTTACCCGTTTAATAAGCGGGCATTATTAAGCCTGAATTAAAAGTTATTAACCCAGCATTTTCTAAGAGCCACATGTGCAATGACGATAACTCAATGTTTCCCTTTTTCTCTTTCTCCCCCTCTCTCTCCTCTCTCCTCTCTTTCTCTCTTTCTCTCTCTTTCTCTCTCTCTCTCGCTCTTTCCTCTCTCTATCTCTCTCTCTCTCTCTCTCTCTCTCTCTCTCTCTCTCTCTCTCTCTATCTCTCTATCTCTCTCTATCTCTCTCTATCTCTCTCTACAGACATCCAAAAATACATACCTGTTCACAGTGACAAACAGACATACACAATGACGGATATATTGACATAGACATATAGTAATTGAGAGACAGACAGTAATACCCATAGCTATAAGGAGATGATAATTAGTTTATCTTTTGCTCGACTTATGTGGGCTTACCTATCACATCAATAATAACCATTCTGTCGTAATAAAAAGACCCCATTCCAAAATCCTAATCATAACGCTGTTTTAATTAGTTCCCCATAATTTGCATCATCATCGTCACCACTTCTGTCTCATCATCCATCCTAACTGGCACTACACCATAATTGCTCTCCTCCTTAGCCAATAATAACCCAATCAATATATCATTATTTTAACTATCTAACACATATATCTGCGAATATTTCTCCTTCTTGACCGCCCTATGACATTCTGTCACTCCACATTATCCTGTATATTGAATGACTGGAAATATTGCTACTTTCACTCTAATAAATGAACTTTTTGACCTGTTTTTTTAGGCAGAACCAATGACGTCACACCTTCACACACATAGTTCAAACTTTCATGATATTAAGTTTTCTTTTTGATCACGTTGACTAAAGAGCAATATTATTCATCATTAGAATAATATAATTGCCTGGTTGTACCTTTTATAAAAAATATCTACTTCATTATATTTCTTTGTTATTCTTCTCTCTATCATTTTCACTCAAACTACAGCGCCTATATTGACAGCCTATGGTTGTATACCTGCAGACAAACAAATGCATACACCTTCTATATAAGTATTTATAAGTCTGGTTTTTATTGAACAATACATTTACATCAGTCTGAATTAGAAAAAAGTCAACCTCCTTCCGTCCTCAATATGTTGTCGTTAATGTGTTTCAACACATTGTTCGTCCCCAAAATAGTTCTTTGTTTCATAGTTTAAAAATCTTATTCTTCACTAACTATGTGAATAATTAGAACTGTTTTCCCGAATAACATATTCAATCACATAATTGTTGCAATTCCCAAGTTTTTGACTGCTTGGTGCTTTTCTATTTTTAATCTAATTGCTTCCATTGATCATACTAATTTCACGACAGACGAACCGTAGATATTTGTCAGTCAGGTGTACCCATGAATTTGTGTTGTTTGTTTTCTCCTCTGCAAACAAATCAAAGCACAATTCTAAATTTGTAACCCAATGTAACGAAAAAGGAAAACTTATTTCATGTTGAGCTGACCACTTGTTGAAAGTCATTTATTATCGGTGTGTACCCAAACGGAATTTATACGTCAGATACGCCTGAAAAGTGATTACTTGGTGATACCAAATGTATGGACAAGAACTATGTTTTGACGATTGCAAATTATCATTCAGGCCAGATAAAAAAGAATATATTCTCAATACCGCCCGCATCATGCAATTGTCACTAAATTTGATTTTTATATTTACACTTCAAAAGGTATAAAAGGGTGTTTTTCTACCTCTTTTTTAAATGCAGGGGGGCCTGTCTTTCAACTAGAAAGGTGTACTTAAGTGCGCAAATTGAAATTATTAAGTAGGCAATGAATTGCTTTTTTTATCTGGCCTCACAAGAGTTTACCTAATTGAATATGTATAAAAGGGCAACAACTCTTACCATAAAAGATATGTCAATATATCAAATGTTTCGACTCTTGATTTCAGAGTCAGCATAGCGTGAGCAGCATAGGTTAAAGTATTTGTTTTCAAAACTTTCTAAAGTACCAATCTTTTCGCCATTAAAAATCAACTTGGGAGTTATATGCACATACATTTGTTTATGTTCATTACTTTCCATATGTTTACATATAAAAAGGTCCCATATAACGTATAACTTTCTTTATCTCGTGGAATTCCCATTGCTTCAAATACTCAAAGCATTGCCGTTATGCCTTTGTTCACCCGTTATTCTTTGGGATATACACTCATTTAATTAGTGAACGGATCCATATGCTGATTGACAACGACAACGACAACGAAGACGACCGCAGCAGCAGCAGCAGCAGCAGCAGTAGCAGCAAAAGCAAAAAACAGCAAAAACAACAACAACAACAACAACAACAATAACAACAGCATCAACGATATGAACCTGATCAGATGAATATTAATTATCATATATACACATAAATGTACTGAGGGTACCCACACTGATACTTTATTCAGTTATAGTCATATTCTCTAGTGTGTGTGGGACGTGGGAAGGGGAGGACATGGAAATAACAACTAATTGACCTAAATATCAAATTGTCTAAATGAGTATGTGTTTATAACCTACAAATGATTACGATAATCTACGAAAATGAGTAATATAATCAAGCACATTCCTCACTTTTATAACTTAAATCGTGGTATATGACTTTGTTACACTCACGTGACCTCACTTGACCTACGATGTTGCTCCGGGCAAGAAGCTCATGTCACATAAGATATTTTTTTGAAATAAGCCTGTTATGTATACAGACATATTTTTTTGTTAACAGAGGTTGAGTGTAATATTTTCTAGGTCTGGAGAGTAGAGTGTCATAGATTGTATTTCTGAAGTCAAGTTACTGTAAAGTACTCTACATAAATATGATTGTGTTGTTGTTATTGTTAACTTTCTTACAGTTGTGTTGATTTTTTCGTGTATTGTAGGGCGCAGCCATTATTGTTTGTAAATAAATTCGTTGCCACGGCTATTACCCATCAGCCAACTACATTGTCTATATGCGCATGCGCGGAACTTACAAGAACTAACTTCCTACTTATTGAAGATCCCTTTTTCATGTAGCCAGCAGACACATCAGTCGCATATCAAACTCAGACATTTTACCTCGCGAGCGCAACACAACTTATGTATATTTATATTATATGAACAATCGTGAATCAGACAGCATATCATGAGAAGAACACAACATAGCTCTGGGCCCCGAGCAAACCTCATCATTGCATCATCGTTGGACCATCGTTAGATCAGCAGGCAGCATTTGCAAAATTCAACCTCGTGTTACAAATTCACACGAGCTACAAGGTGAGTCTTTATGTCCTACTAAAGTATTATTTTATTTCCTTTCCTCCGCTCCTTCCTCTTTTTTAATTACTTTGTATGTTACATTTTGCTCTTTCGTTTGATTCACCTTCTCTAATGAACAGTTGATGACATTCAACACTTTTAAGGACACGTTGCTATTGATAGCAGTGGGTTGATAATATGTTACATGTGTGTTTTTCTTTTTACGAATTAAGGAACAATGTTAACGTTTAGCTTCTGATTGACGTTTAAAAATTGTTTTTCGTAATTTGTAACAAACTATGCGTGATGTGGACATTATTTTTGAATGTGGTCAACGTGAAATGATGATCATTTTCTTTGATAGACTCATATTCATTATAGCAACAAATACTCAGTGTCTTAAGTTTAAAACACAAAAAAATATTTCTGAAATATAACTTAAAACGTCTGCACGATCAGGATTACAGCAAGGCTGAAAACATATCCTTTCTTCGTGTAAGAGATAAACTGCGTATTTAAGATAATCAGTAACGGAAGTGGTTATCAGTCTGAGGTCCCCGGGTACACAGGCCTATGAGATAGTCAATACATGACTACAATAGTGGTGCTTTGAACGGTGCAACATTGCAATCAATTGGCAGATAACTTAGTCAATAAGCGGGCGCAAAACCCTGATAGATTCACTTAACAAAATGATGAAATTATTACTATTTTCTTTGACCCATATATCGCTCGTATAGAACAGTTTCTATAGTCGCTTAAACATAGCAGGACTGAAGCGACTCAAAACAAATAAATGCTAGTTAGACAGTTTCTTTCCTATGAAATGCTTTATAGAGCAAAACTATATTTTAGATCGATATTTTATTCGGTATGAGAAATGCCTCATTCAAAATATAGCCTAGATAGAATTGGATAAGGGCTGAATCAACACAGAGACAACCATTACCAAAGATTCACGTTGGCTGCTAGCGAGAATAGTATTCAAATGAATCAATGTGATAGGCACTTTATCTGATCGATGTAATTTCGTTATGAGATATTACGTGAGAATTAGCAAATGAAATGCACATTTTGTATATGACCAAGATATCCAATTATGACTTTATTGTTTAACATTATCAAATTTTACTTTAGAATAGTGGCTTTTAATTTTTAGTAAAACACAAATTATCCAACAATTAATATTGTAAACTTCAGAAACTTTGGCAAAAGTGTTCCTCATGTTTTTTTTCCCCTTAAATACCATTTTAAAAGTAAACAAGCAGCCAACAACGCCATACAACCAGCTGTTCTGTTCTTGCATGGTATGATAATACACATATAAATGTATCAACATGCTGCAGCAGCAAGTGGCATGCGCAGTGAATGTCTACCCAACAACGATTTAAGTCAGATCATAGGTCACACCCAGCAGCAGTTTTTTGTCCATAAGTCAAACAGTTTATTTGCATACCCCTAGAGAACTTTGCTCATCTCCCTGTGTTATGATAACTGGTAACTAGCAGTCTTCCCTGCTGCTGTTGATCGTTGATAAGTTGTCTCTATACTGAACCTTTTTACGACCTGAAGTGGCGCCAATATAACTTTTGAAAATACATTGAGACTTCTATTCTGTTAAAAAACGCTTGGCTCTGCATTATATATTTTCTTACCATAGGTCATAGTCATCAATCTAAGTTTTGACCGCTGAAATAAATATGAGATGTTGATTACCTGTATGGTTCCAATCTTCATGTTTAGCACAGCGTCAGGCATTCTCTACCTTTCTGTTGTTATTATTTTAGTATGTTTTTTTTAAATATCGCTCGTCCCATATCAGTTATATTTTCATTCGATTACAACCAGTTAATGTTGTATGAGGTTTCACTTAATATTTGCTTAATTCCATCTTAAAGGGCATAATTATACAACAGAAATTGGCAAATGTTGTCATTTCATCGGGGGAAAAACAATATCTCCGTATCTTTTGGATATTAATCAGCCAAACCATAATATAATTATATTTGTTGAAGTGTCAATGTGAAGCGATTACTATACCTTGTATGTACGCATTAAAGCGAAATTCAGAAATGAATGTGCATATTGAGACCCACTGATAGATTTTCGTTTAGCTTGCAACATGTCTATGATAATTTTTTCTGCCCGTCAGCGTATCTTTCACATTAGCTATGTATCTATATTAATCGATCAATTCATCTAAACATCTGACAGGATCCTAGTTTTGTACTTTTTTGAAAGTTATTTATAACGAAACTAAGCCTGCAACAGTTGTCTAAACTGAACAATAATAAAGGAAGCGGGCTCCTGAGGACATGGTCTTCCGTTGAACTTCTTTTTAATTTGTGTGCTCTGTACTTGTCTCCAAGCTGAAGTTGACAATGTCGGTGATTAACAACAATATTGAAAGCGATTGAATCGATGAATTTTGTGTTTTAGAAGTTCAAAACGCTGTAAAAGAATCATTGCGAAAACAAGTTGATCAATTCAATAACAAACGGGCAACAGGCTAAGCTACATTGATGGAGAGCGAGAGAGACGATATGAGTGGTTTTATATTTATATGGTTAAAATGATTGTTCGACGGATGGTTAGATAGGTGTTCGATGGGCAGAAGAAAAGATCAATGGATGAGGCTGGTAATTATATTCGGTGTTGTTGGCGAGTTTAATTCGAGTTGATGGCGGACTGATATATTGTTTTTTTTTGCAACACAGCAAAGAAAATTACGCTGTTTAATTAGAATAAATATCAGTATACAAGAAAATGCTGTTAGAACGGAATCTTTAATAGGAGTACATCGGATATCGGATATGACCTTCTTGAGTATGGCTAAATAACGTATTTAACAGCCAACGTGCGCAGTGAAGAAATCTCAAGTTGTTATTATTCTTCCTTACATACATGAGGAGGTTGACGGGAATCGTTATGATCCATCACCTAGGAAATATAATCCAATGACTCATTTTTATATCCTTATTTTTCATCTCTCTATGTCTCTCCCTCTCTCTCTCTCTCTCTCTCTCTCTCTCTCTCTCTCTCTCTCTCTCTCTATCTCTCTATCTCTC
>JAUUEB010510807.1:0-17971 GCA_032362205.1 Clione limacina | reverse complement strand
GATCAACACAGTGAAAATGAGCTGCTCACTTCAGTGTCTCTAATGCTTTGATAATGAAGGTTGGGACTTTTCATTGACTAACTTACTGATTATAAAAATTGGTGTACAATTTGGACCATGAATATGAAGGTAAAATTCTTTTGTGGCTTGAAGGTGAGGTGAGCTTTGAAAAGAAAGAAATTAGGTTTGAAGGTCATACACGTTTAGCATGTTTGTCTAGTTAATGAGTGATTCCGTACCAATTTGCAATTGTCAATATTAAGTATAATGAATTTGCTTTTCGACACAAGCTGATGCCAGATATCCAGAGGAAACAACCGTTTCTTATTTTGAGAGGCCTCATCTTGCGACAAGGCCTATGTCGTGACTCAGTTGATGACCAGATACAAATTGTAATAGTTATATTATCCGTCCAATTTGCTTGATCTGACTTTTTTGAGACTTCAAGCTTTATAATGTAAAGATCAAGGCACAGATGTTCATGTGTGTGTTTTGTCGCTATCTCAGCGTGCCGGAGGGGTAGTTTGTCGGGAGAGTGATTAGTTGGGTGTGAGCATGGGACCCCTCTATGATTGGTGGCGACTGGGTACCAGTACTCCCTGACTTGTGCGGATTTGTCGGCAGATCAACTTTGTTACTGCCAGGGAACTATTCTTACATACAAAACGAATTTGCTTAAATATTCCTCTAAAATGTATCTCTGCTCTATATACCAAAACAATTCGACAAAAAAAGTTTGATTCCCAGATTCATAACTTCTTTTCAACTTTAACAATAACTACTTAAGAAAACGAGTCACTAGTTACCAATGTCTTCACCTGGCATAGAACAAAGGGCTTCAACTTTCAAAGCTATATTTTTATTTTGGATATTTCAATTTTCTAAAGATTGTTTCTCTTGCACACTCTTCAAGATACATCAATAAATACGAGTAAACGTTCATGAAATTCATCTTTTCTATATTGATAAAATTAAACGCATCGACTGACCTTTTTCTCCCTCGTTTGATATGGAAGAAAGGTCTATAAAGTGAGTTCCTATGATGTCATCGTTTACGCTATCACTGTCCCTTAGTTGAAGCTTCATCCGACGACACAAAGGTGGAAACATCTCAGTGAACACCACCTGTTCGTTCCACACAGGCTCGTAACATCCCTTTTTTATAGTCGTCCGTCCCTGGGAGAATATCCACGTCAAAGGGAAAGTTAACAATACAAATACTAACACCAATGTTTCATCTGTTTGTTTGTTTGTTTATTTGTTTGTTTGTTTTGTTTTGTATGCTAACAACTCGGACGGAGTCAACTAGATCGTTAGAAACCCCAGATGATTACACATTGTGGTGCTTCCCTTTATTTTATCAAGGGTATCAAGCTTTAGATAACTCTGTTATCTATACTGCTAGAGAGACATTTGAAAGCAAATGGCAAGTAAACATAATACAAACCCAACTAATTAAGCCTCTTCGAACATCTTATTTTTCGGGTCTATGTGGAAGTCATACTCCTCAGTTTTTTTTAACTAAACTTCATTTTCTAACGAATTGACAGCAATATGTCTTATCGTATTATTTTAGTTTTGTTCACCCGCCTGTTGTTATTGCAGGCATACGTTAATGAAAGAAGTAAAATACGTGCTAATGTTCTTAGATGTCGTAAACTAGACGACAATTGTACAAACATGTCAATGACCAAAGACAGAGCTCCTATCAAATATGTTGTTGTGTCAGAGCTTTGACTCACCCTATGACCAGCGAAGTGCACCTCGACGTAAGGATCAGCCAAATCCCGGTTTTCTCCGGTGAAAGCTTTCTTCACGCTTGCCATAACTCCAGTGTTCATTTTTGGCAAGCCTTCCGCTTTGTAGATCTTAATGATGTATCGAGCCTTTTGTCTATCGGCTGGCACACCATCAGGCAGTAGAAGGTTTCTGTCAGAGACATGGTTTAAGTGGAATTATGATGTCGATTAGGTATAACTAATTTTTTGGGTTAGATGACATAAGGAGTCATCTGATTTAACAATTTACAGAAAGGAGTAGTAATCTTATCGTATTACTGTTTTGGGTGCCCGCGTGGGATCTGTTCACGAATTTTATTTGAAAGGAATCAAAAGATTATAATTCTTAGAAGGGTTCGGTGGGGGGGGGGGGATAAAATCGTCAATTTATTAAAAGAAACAACAATTCGTTTTTTATTTGGATGTCCTATACATAACTTCTGAAAAGTGTATCTTCTCTTTTGTTTTGCGTTATTGGGTCAATTTAGAGGTTTGAAGCCTTGTTATGGTGGAGTGCGGTCTTTTTACCATGATGAACTCAACAAAGCCTGGTATATAGATATTTCAAACTTTATATATAAAACGTTCAGAACTGTATTTCTTTTCTTTTCAAGAAATTCAAGGCTGTGAGTGAAGCCTTCAAACAAACTGCGGTCGTGATCTTTCCCGTGGAAGACGTTATTTGAACTTCTTTGGCGTTGGAGAACCGGAAGCCAATACTCTAACGAGTTAACATTTGGAATTGCAAACGTATAGAAGAAGAACTTATGCAGCAATAAATTGCAGACATGTTAACACATATCTTGATGACGTCACTGTAACATTTTTGCTTAAGAGTTTAGAAATAAAAGAATGAACCCATTAACGCCATCAGATTATGCTCTTTTTTATCATTCATGACGTACCCGCGGGATTACACATAGTTATGCGCTATGCTTATGCGCAGAAACATTTGACTCTTTTAAATGTGTATTTGCATCAATATAAAGCTGATATTTATTTTTACTGATATGTGATATCAAATACACCTATTGAAGTTTGAACAAAATAAAGCGATGTTTGAATTACATTCCAGTATGGACGTATTACCATTGGCTTGTTTTAACGGTAATTTTACTTTGAATACTTACGATTCTATGTCATCGTCGTCTTTATCAGATTTTGGTGGTACCTGCGAAAGCAATAAACAATGTTTATGGTTGGCCAGTTTTACATGAACAAACAATTTTAAAAATAATGCATTCTTGAATGATGCTTTCTCAGATTTGATTGTGGTGATTTAATTGAGCATGTTTCCTATTGAGTGGAAGAAAACTATTTACATACTTTCAAAAGCTACTACAGCACAGTGTGCAGTTAAAACAATCATACTTTTTCTTTTTTCTGAATTGTTAAAATTCTATTTTTTGCATCTTTTTCGTAATTTCCAAATACGAATATATAAGTTTGAATAAAATAAGACATTAGAATTACAAACAATATTTGTTTATTTACATTACCTTGTTGTCAGATGCACGTTGAGACAAGTATAAAACCAAGTTGTTACCCCCCCCCCCTAATCTCATTCATACACCCAGCCCAAAGTTACTACATCAGGGATCACCACACTGATGCATTCGTCCCGAATAAGGAATAATTGGCTGTTTCGAAAACCCGAATTCAAAGGTATTTATTTTTTGTGTTTTTCGTTATTTGAAAAAGCAACAGAATAGTTAATTGACAAAAGAACTAAAATAACTGTGTTAACAAATGCTGTTCTTTATTATATCAATTCAGTCTCCACGAAAGTAGGTAAATGCGATATACAATCATGGAACAAAAGTTTGAGGAATAATAAAGAAAGCCTTAACCAAGTCTACTATGACCTTATAACACAGGGAATGAGATATCTGATAATGATATTATAAAAGTGGTGTATATTAATTTATGTCATCATCATCTTCACGATAATCATTAACAACCAATTTTGATTACTAATGATATTAAACAATAATAAAAGTTTCATCCAATAACACGCACAATACTGTTTATTAAGTTTTTTGTTAGAATTTTATGATTCAAAATATTTGTAAGTTCAGTATAACTTTGTGAATGTATAGTGAGTGCGTGGTTTCCTATTTATAGACTAGAAACATGAGTACTCAGATAGAGTACACACCCGAAACCAAATAAACCAGCAAAATAATAAAACATTTCATTATTGTCCCATGTTATCATTACTTAAAAATACAATATAACTTTATCAAAATGTGTATTGAAAAACATTGAGAAAGTTAAATTCCTTCTTGGATTGCAATCAATAATACGCTTTAAACGATTCATTAAGGATCGTGTGCTGTGCGGCGCAATAGAACACAGTGCATGTCCGCGCGATAACTTGCGCACCATTTATATTGAACGCTGGGCAGCAAGACGGAAGAAGAAAGCTGTCAATCGAGTTTTTCTCTATAATCCCTAACTAATTAGTTTTAATTCCATATCTCTGTCAATTGTTAACGGATATTGCTGGAATTAGATAGGAGTGTTCATCGGGTTGAATTACAACACCGTACACGATTTGAAGTCAATTAGTTGTATCTTTCTTGAGTTATCGGGGCCACAGACATACAAACGCGTATCGTCACATACCCGAGCACCAATTCTTGGTTTTCGGGAATAACAAAAAGCGCAGGTTTCTCGTACTTGAAACAAACACATTTTGATTGTGATGCTTTTCTTATCAATGCTCATGGAGACAATTTTCAAATGTAATAAAGCGATATTTGCACTTCTTAAAACTTCAAGAAGTAAATATTACCTAAATATCACAAACCTCAAAATGCTGGGGGAGTTGGGTTTGGACACGTATGGAAAAAAACCTTGTGCCTTTAAGACAGTCTCTATAGCTAGATAACAAAAGGCATCTTACTTCAATGTGTAAGTTATGAACGACCTCGTTAAACAGGGTAATCAAATATATAGGAACAAATGGGGGAGAAAGAGAGATGAACGTACAAATTATGAGGAGGATTTAGATAATATGAATACATCATCATGTCTGTTTATTGATCTCACCTTGACCGAATCCCCTTTTCCAATAACAGCAATATCACATTTGAGATATCCTTTGACCCCGCCATTAATGTCGTCAGGATCCATTAACATTGCCCATTTATGATAGAACTGGTGATCTGTACAAAGGATAAAATACAGTATTGGATTAAAAAAAATTACAAAACATAACAAGTTTTGTTGTTCTTTTTTCTTTTGTATTAAGTGTATTTTTATGAAAGAAAATACTTATATAAAAGACAAACTGAAAAAGTCTATAAATCCTTGAATTCAAGGTAATTAAATTACAGTGTGTACTAAAAGATAGTTACCTTTCAATGCTTATCGTTTGTGGGACTGTCTTATCGTCATTAAATAACAAATCATTATAGAATAATAACAATTTTGTTGCGTGTGATATCTTATTAATCCATAAAATCATTTTCATTTAAGAGAAATAACACGATAGAAATAATGCGAGAATAGTTCAAATCACTATCTCATCAGATTATGCATGGCATAACAAAACTATGAAAATCAACCATTAATCTGACAATGGAGGGAAGGTGTGGAGTTTCTCATCATCGATTCATAAAGAAAAGCAGATAAAAATGTGTAATTATCAAATTCTAACTACATACATATTTTCACTGTTAATTAGGAAAATGATATTTGTGTATTATTGGAGAAATTATTTATTCCCAAAGGGAAAACAATTCTAGACTAAAGGGTATATGACAGTTAAAATGTGCGTAGTAATCAACACAAGTTAGACATTGGCAAAACAAATTCGCGTATTTTAATAAGGAGAACTCACGAGATACTTTTTTGATCACAACCATATATTTCCCACATGTGGTACCAATGTTATTTTACATTAAATTGTATTTCATACTTATTCAAAACTCAATCATCCCTAACATTCTACAATTTATCAGTCTCTGCAACAAGGTGAAAATAGTCATTATCTAAAGCCCTCAAAATTCATGTTAGGAAATAGATAAGTTATATTATTTTCATACATCAATGGTTAGAAATAAATATTGTTAGTGTCCAAGTCAGAACAAGATATCAAGCAGAAAGCATGCACATTTTTCTATTTCAAACGCAGTTTTCACCCCCGCTTTTACTTAAGTTACATTTACATACAAGCGTTTACACCAAAAAAATAGCAAACATCAAGTCTTAGAAATAAAGACTTGTAATTTGATACGTATATCAAATTTCCCTATACTATTACTAGCCTGTTGAATAACTAACACAGTATCAAAACTAAAATAAAGTTGTAGAAAAATGATATTTTGTATATATATATATATATATAGATTCAATTTGCTCTTTCTGTACTTAAATCTAAAGCACCTTAATACCTAGAACCCTTGATACCCAAGGAAGTTTTCACAATAAGTATCTTATATGATCATATCTGTATGTATTAGGTGATTACGTCGCCTTTATTCTTGTCATTTTTTATCAGGCACTGCTTTCACCTAGCTTATTTCAGCTTATATCCGCTAGACGAAACTATAGAAATAATACATCTTTTCCCTTGATGTCATCGCCTACTAGTGGCTATACTTCATGTCTTCATAGTCTTCATGTGTGGGTTGTGATTACTATGGTACTGGGAAAAGGACATGAATCTCAGAAAAACCGTAAGCTGGGATCAGATGTCTGTTATAATGATTGATAGGTTTAGGCTGGTATTAGGGTACAAGGAAGCGACTAGAAATTGTGGGGGAGTGAGTGAAAAAAAGTGGAGGATTTTCTCCATTTTGGAAGATTTCTTTTTATGTTTCGTTCACCTACTTTCAACTCATACAAATTAACTTGATGAAAAGTAAATCAAAAAAACTGATCTTGCGTTAGCCAAGGCTTTTCACTCTCGTGTTCAGCATTTAAGTGCGTCCCTTCCTGCAGAGAGCAGCGGATATCCGGGTTGAGAATAACTTATACTGCTAGAGTGACAGTTGAAATGTATTATGGCACCAGACTAGTAGACTACACTACAAGTCAAATGAAGCTTGTATGTTAACAAAAAATAAGTCTGAAAGGTGTCTTTGATTCGTGTGAATTCTGAAGATTGTGGCATTTAAATACATTGATGCTTATTATTTTTTCGCCGCCTTACGCTGCATAATAATTAGCACTTAACTCCAGATATCTACATTTTAATTTTATGTTTCGAAGATATTTCAATGTTTATCTTTATTAACATTAATTTAGTTCAGATATCAGCAAACAATTCTAGGTAAACAAAGCATGATATTTAAAACATGTAAAATTATGCAACTTCAGGGAATATCAATACATGAGTTGATAAATCAAAACTAATATACGTACATAAGTCACTTCAAAAAATAAATTGTGAAAAGAATATGAAGTTGTATTTGCTATGATTCCGTATGAAATATGAGGATTGGGTAGAAGTAAAAGAAAATAGAATAAGAAAAAAGTCTAAATTAGTATCTAAGATATTATAATGGAAAAATAACAAATCAAAAGTTTTACACATGTTGGGATTCTACATATGATACAAATGAAAATACAATGATAGATTATGACAGCGCATTCATGTTGATAGTATCCTGTAATTGTATATTATTCAATTCTTTGACTACGCTCTATGAAAACCTTCAATTTATCATTGTCAATTTGGATGTTGGTAGAATACTTTTTGCCTTATTTCTTTTACACAAGAGGTTACTCTCTGTATATATTATAAAGCTGATAATTCAAATAAAACACAATGTGTGTGTTTTTGAACTGAAAAGTCACTTTTGTCCATGGCCAATCATAGAACAATATAGCATTAAACATCTTAAGTAAGCCGGATTATAACTTTTATCTTTGAAATATTAGCTTGAACATATTTTCATATGTTTTTACAAATGTTTAATTTTGAGGTTAAGTTTATTTCAATGTAATTGATAACGGCTATAAGGCAGATAAAAATATGAAAAATAAGATTCAATTCTTTGATTCGATCTTTGGGTGAAGCAGGCTTTCTTCAATCAATACATATAAAAACAAAAGGGATATTTTTGAGAAAAAATATTGGCTCAAATATAGGCTTCTTTTAAGATCGAAGATCTTGTTTGGCCAAAAGATCTATCAAAAGAAGAGAGTGAAATATTGCCTAATTTTTATAAAAATGTTAGCTCTATTAAAAATTTTCTAGTTTTACAAAGTTTCTTTTACCACAATGCCTATCTCAAATTTTTAAATTTATTTTTACTTTTAAAACGCATAAGTAAATGACAAAAAACAAACAAGTTGTTAAGTTTACAAGCATTCATGTTAAAACACTCAAAGGTTTCGCTAAGACATGAAAATAAATAATATGAATCACAAATATAGGGCCCCCTATAAAAAGTACACACTGGAATGTTGTATCTTTATCTAACAGTAATTTTAGGTCAAACAACTGATCCTGATATGATTGGAGTTATGGTCTGCGTAAACTTGGATTTAAAAAAATCTTATTGTGTTCGAAATGCATCTTTTTACAGGAAGAAATTATACCTTAAACACTTCACTTTACAAGGTATACATTCAAAGACTGATTTTATAACAAAAGACAGATTGATAGATATGCAAAAATAGATAAGTATATTCAATTATTGTTCAGTTATTTACACATTGCATTCATATCTTTTATATGTTAAAATATCTCTTACAAACAATACATTTATATATATTGAATAAAGAGGGATGACTGAAATATCAAAATATTAAATCTACCAAATTTCACATCGAACACAGAAAAAGTAAAACTGTTAAGAATGAGGAATTCAAAATACAACTAAGAAGAATACTGTTCTTTTCACTTTAAATTGTTTCCTAAAATGGATTTGTTAGTTTTATTTGATTAAGTCAGCGTTATAACTTTCAGATATAAACCAATATATGATTCACGATACCTGACTGGGCGTACACAGTAGCAACATCCAGCTTATAGGATCCCATCACCCTGGAGGTCTTGAGAATACGACCAGACTGGCACACCTAGAGGAAGGCAGGCATAGCAAGTAGTGCAAGCCAAAGCATGGTTATGAGGTAAGAGATGCAGCAGTTGTCAGGTTTAGTAAAAGCTGTAATTATAACTGTGGTAATTTTCTGCGCTGCGAATACGTACAAAAATACTAACAGTGCCTACTATAATTGTTAAGATTTTTGCTTTGTTTCATTGCTACATTACACGGTGGTTTCACATTCATTAGTTATTTGTTCATCATAAGGGAAATTTAATTTTGAAACATGCAAAGATAAACATAATTGAGTTGAAGTCTTAATCACGTGAGTAAAACGTGTTTGAACTTTCATCTAGATGGATTACAACTTGAAAACACAAAGGAACTTAATAATACGAAAGTTTTTTTTTACGTTTTACGTTCTTTTTACTTGGTTTGAGTGGCGAAGTCAGTATGAATCCGGATGAACATAAACATTGTGAACCCTAGTGGAGTCATTACAATCTTCATTTCGTCATAAGAGATGTGTCCTCTTATTTATTACTTTCTGTAATAGCATCCAATTAAAGGTCAATGTGTACATTCTGATTGGGTGGATTATGGTGTTTAAGTTTTGTTAATAAGTAACTATTTATTAGATATGTTGATGCCACTTGTTTGAAACATTGACCTCGAAGAACAGATTGGATGCGAGTTGTAAGTAAATCAGTTAAAACAATTAAACCAAACTTTAATTTGCAAATATTTTAGGACAATTTATTTCAGAACAGTTTCTTTAAAGATTTGTAAAATTTTTGATATTTGTCAAACATGTCATTTACATGTGTGTTCTAGTTGCAACGTATGAACCGTTGTACAAAAACACATCAATTGACAACTTTTAAATGAAATGAATGAATTGCAAACAGTGTGGGGGGAAAGACATGCATATAATGTAGAGATTGGTTTCAACAAAAAGCACTTTAGTTCAACGTGAGAAACATTACAAATTTGAGGAGAAAGAACAAATACCAGGATACAATCAATAAAATATTATGTTTGAAGTTGCACAAATGTCAATCAAAATATTCTTATATATCAAAACGTTTCGCAGAAATCTTCTAGAAGATTGGTGAAGCAAACAAATATTAATAAGATGAGGACAAACAAACCCAACTAAAACATGAGAAGGTATATCTCCCTGAACGTATGGTTGAACAAACTTACTCGAAAAAGATAACAATTACCTGCCAATAACAATGATTGACATACTTCAATTTCGCTTTTTTATTTTTGTAATGCTTTTATTTCTTATAAGACAATGCTATTTCTATTTTGGTATGATAAGTAGAATCTGTTTGCTTCATTTAATTCAAGATTCACCCTAGATTATCATGTTCATTAAAGAGTACATTTTGTGTTAATACTAACATCGCGTTTTTTTCGCGAGGATAAAAAAATGTTATATTGAAAATATTGCGAACATTTCCTTCCTAGAAAAATTGACCAATATCAAAGTAATATAAGTACAAAAGATATTTATTTCCCAGGGCTATTAGATCGTGAAAGACTTCCCCGCGCGAAATTCCAATTTGATTTTTTTTATCAAACTTATGAGTAATATCTTCGAACAAGTGCAAAAGATTTGGTAAAAAACAACAATATAGCATGCAAAAAAACTAATATGAACCATATGTAAAGGATAACTTCTATAAATAAAAAAGTACATAAAACATGCAAAAAGCAGCATACGGGAAGCAAAAGAAGTAATTACGAAAAATGACGAAGCAAAGCAAATAAGCAGGATGTGATATAAAGTGCACATAATGATCTAGAAAATGTACCAAGTGCTCGATAAACTGTGGCGACATCTAACTTGAAACTTCCAACTATTGTGCCAGATCTCAGGAAGTTACGAGAGTGAACCACCTAGAGCGCAACAAAATAAATACAATTTAAATTCAAGCAAATAGAATTTTGGTACGCGCGCACTAACAATAATATTTGTCAGCCTACCAGGTGTCTATAGAGAGTGTCAATCAAACACATGTTTATAACTTTGCCGGTTTTCGACAAGTTACCACCAAAGTTTGCATAAGAAGTATGATAATCAATTTGTAAATTAAATAACATAAATAAAACCTTCAAATAAGTCTTCCAAAAAATATGAGTAATTTATAAGTATTATAGCTAAATATCTATGAAGCTAAAATCTAAAAAGTGAAAGCAGCTCTTTTCTCTATCAAAGTCGAATGCAAAGTCAGTTATTCGGTTGTTTATGTTATGCGATTTTCTAATTTATTAAATTACTTTCTGATACCGTTGGTGCTAACAGGCACAAACTCGACAAAGTAATAAATATTTGTTTGTGGGTCACTAATATAATTAATATATCTATAAATCAATGTATACATCTGTTAATGCATGCATCTATCTATCTATCTGTCTATCTATCTATATATCCCTATAACTATTAATGTATTCGTCCGTCTATTTATCCATAGATCAATCAAATGTTCAGTTAATTTTTCCATCTACAAATAATCAATTTATCCACATATCTATCTATTTATTTATATATCTATATGGAGACAAAATTTATTGATTTCAGAGTGAACTAAGAAAGCTCAGGTCTGACGTGTGGGGGTTCAACGACAACTATTCGTAGCCTAATAATTTATCTTTATATCTATTCATTTATCTGTGTTTAAGAATAATATTTTGATTCAAGAGTGCGCAGAATGCTTTACATATACAATTTCAAATTAAACCAACCATCTAAGATTGTATATTCATCTATCTATTTATATATTTATTTATACCTATATGTATTTACATTTATTCATATACATTTATTCAAAGTATTCATTTATTTTATTCTCCCAAAAACGAAATCTATATAACCCAGGTATCTTTATCTATCTCATTAACTCATTAATATCATTGGGTTTTTCTACATCGGTATAAACCCATGCTTGAATAATTACACACTGCTTTCTTATTAACCTTTGACGTAAAATCATAAAAATGTTTGGGTTTCAAATATATTTATAGCAATATACTGTATACAATAAGAAATGTCACGCTTACAAAATTGTAGTTAGATAAAAAGCTTAAAATAGCAATTATATCCATGACGTGTTTAAAGTGATTCTGTTCTTAAAGCATACAAAAATAGGCAATGGCAATTTGAGAGTCAGGGCGAGAGAAATAACTAAAATCCATGAAATAATGTTTAGGAAAAATTATAAAAACAAATAATCATAAGTGTAGAATCTTGTAAATGTGCTAATTGACAGTAAAAACTATATATTTCTATATTTATTTTTTTCTAGTCAGAATGTTAACGAGAAGGAATTAAGGAAATCTATAATATATGTTTACCACCTTATCTATAACCCATGAGAAGATATCCAAATATAAACTTCTATTTGGACACAACCGATAACGCTAATGAGGAGGGCCCGTGATTAATTGTTTGCAAAAGGCAGGGCAATGATAATTCAATAATACGAATTGTTTTTTTATCCTATTATAAATTGACGTCAGAAATATTGCATTTTGTGTGTGGTTATAGGACACTAAAACAGCATCAACATCAACTTTTTATTATTGCAATAATGGCTTTAACAAGCTTCGTTTTAAGACGTTATATAGCAATTGTCTTTTGTAATATCACTTTTCTCAAAATGCCTGAAATAAACAAAATAGATAATCCAATGGTTAAGCAGTCAATGAAGGCAAAAATTATAAATGTCATGATTTGACAAGACATTGCGTGATAAAGCTTTAAGTTATTGAACAATCATATTTGGTGTACCATACAGTTATCAACATCAACTTAACAAGATGAGCGAAAAGAATGCTTTGCATTAGATAACTAAGAGCTGTAAATATCAATTATCAAATGAAATAATTGGCTTCTCAACCAATAAATAAGTCTAAGTTTAAACTTTTTGCCCAGTATATAAATCATAAAGGTATCTAAAAATATCAACCACTTCATGTTCTAAATTACCAATCAACTGCTTGATTTAACAAACTATCAAGCGAACTGTCTAAAGTCTAACCTAAGTATACATTCAGCTTGCTATTAGATGAAAATGATGAAATTGTAGAAAAACAAAACAACTGATGATTTTTTCAGTGAACTGAGAAATGCAATAACTTAATGATCATAATTTTCAATATAGACAATATTACTAAAATCTAAAAATAAAATCTTATAAACTCAACGGGAACTAATACATAGCTAATCGGTATCTGAAACATGTGTAAGTTCTATTCTATACAGATATTGAGTGTTGATGATGAAATTAGGATGAGCAAGCTAGTGGAGACATGTACGAAGCTTAAACACAGAGTGTACATGGGAATTCGGAATTATTATTTCCTCAATTTTTATGATAGTTGACTGGGAATGCGGACTTGTGTTAAAAAAAGTTAGATTTCTAATGGCGTTGTAAATTTTAAATAATACCTAAATCCAGTCAAATAATTGTTGTTACTTTTTATTTACAATGCCACAAGTGATTTGAAGAAATATAAAAGTTCAAACCTTAAAATTAAGATTGAAGAATGTTACATAATTTAATTTAATGTTGTTGTTGTCTCATCTCAATTCCCATTTGCTCATATTGATCGAATGGTCGACGAAGGGAAAGGACTAACGAACATTGACAAAATAGACAAAGAAACCAAGGTCAAATAGCTCGAAAATGCTATTTTGGCCTTGAAAATGACCTCGATCTTTTTATTTTACATTTTAAATGAATTTATCACATTAATGTCTATACCTATGGACGCTTTTAATAATACGATTTTAATTGTTTTGATTAGGAAACGCTCTCTAATGCCCATTAACTGTAAAATATGCAAACTTTGACCTATTTTTTTAAAGACTTCTATGCAAACATTGTAATATATTAAGCATATTATGATAGAGCACATTTTTATCTATTGGATATCAAAAGTTCACACATGTCCATACCCATGTACCCGTTATTCTATATACTTGTCTATACCCATGTACCCGTTATTCTATATACTTGTCTATACCCATGTACCCGTTATTATATATACTTGTCTATACCCATGTACCCGTTATTCTATATACTTGTCTATGTAACGGTTTTGACTTGTAGACGCTTTCTAATGGCTATATGAAGTAAAATATGCAAATACTAAAACCCCTCATTTACCTACTTCCGCAGATAAAATTTTGTAGACTTTTTTCCTGTTATTAAGTACACCCTATAGTACCCCAAACCCGCATTAAACAATTTCTTGCAGTTTTTTCAGGGTCAAACCTTATCTTCACACAACTAATTGTTGTTTATTTCAAATGTCCTGTTAATGTAATATACTGATGACCTGGTTTTTTATAAATCCACGAACACGTGTCTTTCAGTTAGCACTTTCTGCCCTGGTACCTAAAGTGTACTTATATTATTTTCATGTAATTTTTTAATGGGTGCTGGAGTCTTAAGTCTCAAAAGCTAAAAAGAAGAATTAGGTCATAGATGTATAGCTTTCTCTACATGGTTTGAAAACGCTATGAACATAATTAAAATTTATCTGAAAGCAAATAATCCCCTTTAGTACTAACATGGTTGTAAAAACTATGCGACTGATAAATTGCCTCATGATAAGTGTTTTTTAAAGGATTAAATGCCTGGCAATCTATATACAACTTTAATCCGCAAATGTAGACATTTTAGAACACTATCCTGCTTATGGAAAGATTGTATGTAGTGGAAATCAAAATGCTGATATTATAAGGTGTAGTTTTTTCTCTAAAACAAACTATGACAATTGAATTCAATTTGGGAATATGCACTTTCATCATTTCCTTGGTAGCCATGGTGATAAATATTATATTCCGACTTCCGATGTACTCCTCTGTTAAACAAAATGTTAATGTGCTCGCTCGCAACAACTCCCTATCATGTGCGTTGATACATTAACAAAACACGAATAGACATAATCTTTATCTTGGTTTCTCTATGATTTAAAGTATTATCAAAAGCATGTTTGAGTACGTTGAATCAATACAGCATGCAGTACAACAGTGATTCATTAAACTGTTTGATCATTTTCATAAAATTCTTACAGGTCCATTTATACAAAGTTTCACATGGAAACTACGAGTTATAAGTTAAGATATTGTGTTGATCAAAGTCAGATAGGAGAATCTGAGTGCAATTAACAGTTTTCCCCCAGTCTTTGATTGACGTTTACTCTAGCATCTCATAATCGAATGGTATTTATTAGTACTGTATTTATTCAGGCTAAGAATAAGAACATCATATTCAAGATAGTATTTATGCTTAAGTTCAATCAATATATTCATGAAAGCAAATCCCAATTTATTTCCTTTATTTATTTATGCTTAAGCAAGTAACTGATAGATCCAACGTATTGATTCGACAGAGACGCACAAGTACAATGTGTAAGAGTGTTTCCCTCTTGTTTGAACAAAAGAGACAAACGCTTTAATAATCGATCTCGCAAATGTAAAGGGGCGTATTGGACATCGGTTGTTTTAAAACCTTTTAAGCTTGAAGGGCAATCAACTTAGTTAAACAACCTCAACCAATGTAATCTTACGCCATATAGTTAATGATATGCAAACCTTATTATTTAAATCAGAAAAGCAATTTCTTGTTGATTTAGGCCACCAAACAGTATAATCAAATCAGGCTAATAAAAAATCCATATGGGGTTTAAATCAGCCAGTTATGAGGGTCGAAGGTCTAATGATATTCGTCACAAAGGCGTATCGTATCTACTTGAAAGTATTTGATCTCCAGCAAAGAAAGCCCTTTCAGAAACTAGGAAATTGAATAACATTGCAATTACCGGTATATACCATAAAAAGGTAAAATAAATCTCATTTCCATAGATGAAAAGAAAACTGTACTAATTATAACTGAAAATTAACTAAAGGCTAAAATGTCACTCATTATTGAATAATATCCAAGGAACCAGAGAAGGTGATGGCGGTCAACGGACTGGTAGATTTGATGAACAAAGCAAAATAACATAACCAAATCTAATAATAATTGCATTTTCCACGACATAATCAGCTATACTAATGATTTCATTTGTTTAGGGGTTTGGAAATACAACTTGTGAGATTTTCTTAAAACCAGACAGTCAATAAAACAATCATACCGGTGATGGTTATTAAAATTAAGTTCAAATATCTAAGTCGTTATTATTAATTTACTTGTTACTTATTACTCAAGTAAATGGAAAATATACTTAAGATACATTTTATCTATTTCTAAGATGTCTGAATTGTAAATGGATCATTTTTCTATTCAAGCTGTTGGGACCTACATTTTTATGTTAAAATCATGCAATAAACTTTGATAGATATCAAACCTACTTTTTGTATTAACAAACGGGAAATGAAGTTATATACATTACATGGTTAACTTGGTTTTAACCCTTATTACCAAATTTTATAAATTAGCATATTAATAATCTCATTTTGATCAGGTGCATTTCTTAATTAATTCACCAAGTTATAACTGCAACATTTGTCTTTTTGTCCACTCTACGTGGATTTTGGTGAAACTGAAGAGACAACAAACTTTTAAAAATAACATTTTTTCCCTAAAAACAAGACATCCATTGAAACAACTTAGGTTTTTTAAAGTTTATGAATCTTTCAAAAACAGTTTATAAAATAATATTTTCATCAAACACAGAAGTTTGCTAAAATGATAAAGGAAATCAAGAATTGTTATACATGATAAAAAATGATAACTTATGAACCAGACTTTTTTATTTCATGATTGTGGAATTAATGTAAGTCATAGTCTTAACTACTTTTTGAACTGTTTTTAAAATATCATTGTATGAATATAAACATGTTTGATTTAAAGATCTATTTTTTTCTTACCGCCAATGAAATAATCTTGTCAAACAGCATAAGTGGCGGCATGTGAAAGTCAAACACAAAATACTGAAAAAGAATAATAAAATATAAACGTTTTATAGTTTGTTGAATTGTCTTATAAATATAAAACATGTGAATGTAAAAAAATAAATGATTTATAATCAAATCCGAATTGAATTGTCTTATAAATATAAAACATATGAATGTAAAAAAATAAATGATTTATAATCAAAGCTATTGTCTTATAAATATAAAACATATGAATGTAAAAAAATAATGAATAAATGATTTATTAATCAAATCCGTAAATACACACAAGTCAATCACTGATTAATTTAATGAGAACATTATCTATGAAACACAATTACATATACTTTGTTGGTCAATTTGAAAGCAAGGTGCCAATTGGACGTAGATTGATTGAAATTATATTTAATTGCACATTTATGTTGCATGTTTGTAAGCGATTTGTATCCTGCATTCTCTGTTCATTTCGCTCTGTCCCAGCTAAAGTTAAAGCCAATTAAAAGAGGAATCCAACAGTAGTATCAAATCATTGTTTTGTAATTCTCTTTACTAATGACAGCTTCACCCCTACTTCATTAATGCAGCATAAGTCAGTTATAAATTTGAACCTCTCCCTTGTAATTGAAGAAGCACTGACTTGAGTCCAACATGTTTTATCATGATTTTCAGAAATCGAAAAATATTCAAATTATACCTTTTTGTCTCTATTCCTTCTAACACAAGAAGCTGTGGTGTTATATATAATACATAAAGAAAAAAAACGTGCACCCTTATAAGTTATATATATATATGTTAGTTGTATGATAATTGATGTTTAATTATGCTAGATTTTTTTAGCAGTATCTTAGTAGTAAACGAAGAATTGTGTAGCCCTTTGTATGAAAGATTCTAGTTTCATACACTCTAGTTGTTGGATGGTTCACTCGTTTATGACTGAATATTCTAGTCACGCGCTGCAATGTAAATTCTTAATATAAGCACAAAGGTTTTGAGTTTTAAGTGAGTACGTAGACATGGATGACGTACACGATCATCGATCTCTTACAATTTCTCCCTTTATCTCGTGTATGAGTAGGTAACATTTGCAAAACTCATATCTTAATCGATTTGTACTATTTCTTTAATCCAATACTCGCTCCTATTTATTGGTAAGTATCGATTGGTGCTCTTGGTTGAATGAAATCATTTGAAGTTATAAATAGTGAATACGTCCTGGCTAAGTTTCTATACCAAATTTATGGCACACGAGGTTGGTAATAATAGTGAATACGTCC
>JAUUEB010510796.1:0-10034 GCA_032362205.1 Clione limacina | reverse complement strand
GCTGGGTGGGCAGGCAGAGATCACGATAGCAAATTTTCACCATGAACATTTTGTCCCGTTGCGGGGTTCGAACCCACAACGCTTTAAAGACGACCGGCTCTTGAGTCCGACGCCTTAACCACTCGGCTATCTGCTCCACAATACATACTGAATAAAGCATTTATTGCAAGTACATTTGTTAAAACATAAATCGGTGTTCACACCAAGTTACACTAATTGTATTATAATTGGCATGAACAACTTAGCCCGAATTTAAAAAAAAATGAATAGACGTCTTCTTCTGCGCTTGATGTGAATCAATCATAGTGCTTTGTTGAAAACTTCCGTTCAAAAGAGGGTGTGTCGCTAAGTCCGATAAAAAGTCCAATTATTGTCAATAATGAAATTTCTTACACATATCGTTTTATCATAATTATAACAAGCAGAAAAAATGAAAGCTGAAGATCACCCAAAGGGGCACTATCTTAGTTAATTAGAGACCTAACAAAATTAGAATAGGACTGTTTGAAGTTATGCTTTTCGCTGGTTCGTTTTCCAAAAATTAGTATAAAATTCTCCAACAAATTCCCGGCTCCTTTACCAACGTACGAACTACTAGTTCGCAATTATATATAAAGATGTATAAAACAACCGTGTCAAATGATTAGACTTATGAAAGATTAAATACTGTATTCAATAATACATTTTGGTAGCCTTCAATTTTGAAACTGCTTGAAACACATTAATGTTTTAACCTTTTCGAAAGAACCCTGTGATATGTGAATACACTATGCAGAACGGATATTGAAACAACAGAAGCGGTTTGCTTGGTAGCTTGACAGAATAATGTTACCTCACCTGTTTCAATCCTTAAATAAACAGGAACTGGGAGAGTACTGACAATGTTGGCGATTTAGTTGAGTAACCAATACATTAAATGTAAGATCCGGGAAATTGTTGTGTTTTTCTCTAAACTGTTAGGGTTATGATGATTGTTATAGGTAGATTGCAATATGTGTTTAAAAAATATCGGCACGACAGGGATTCGAACCTCCGCCCAACAAAACTTGAGCCAAGCATTCTGACCAGTAAACCATAGATCGTGCCGAGATATTTTTCACACATAATGATGATTGTTAAGAGCTTCGGAATTCACAAAATATAAACTGCTGTATAAATCACATTACTATATTTACTATTAAAATACATTTCAATTTTCAATATCCTGGATGCATAATCATTAACCCACGATATTAAGAAGAGGAAGAATCCTCCAAACACTGTGTTTATCCAGGTGGGTTAATCCAAAGTTAAAATATACTAAAGCAACAACAAACGTTGATGCACTCTCCGATTTTAATCGACCCCAACTAAAGTCTAAAATAAACAATTAGAAATTTAACCAACCATTAAAGACTACCCTGGGTCGACGTGGTCTTCCCACTCATTGGGCATTGGGGTTGAATGGAGATCTTCCATTATATTTTCCGTTAAAGTATAAAATACATTCCAAGAATTTAAACCTTGGTTTATGAACTAACCTTTACATCTCATCACTACTAGAATCACAGAAATTGGCAGAAGTATAATTAGAAAAAGTGTCATTGACATCAACACTACGATCTGTATATCCCATGCTGTGGATTCAAAGAAAGCAACACAAAATTATTTTCAACGACGCAAAGGCCGCAAATCAGGAGAACCCACATCCCGCAACTGTTTTCTTAATTGACGATTACGATACAAATGATGTTATATAAAAAAAACTATGTTCGATACGTATCGAAAACTTAAAGAAAGGTAGTCGATTACTAAAAGTAAGATATTTCTACTTATAAATGTTCTATTTATAGCCAAAGCTAAGACGATTCTTGCTATTTTTGCGTTTAGAAAGCTCTTTAAGAGAAAAACGGATATGTAAGAGCCTCCAAAAGTGTTTGTTTCTAAAAAGCTAAAAATTCAAAATCAATTAATAGGGGACTGTGGGTTCTCCTGATTTGCGTAATGACGTACATATTATATTGCATGTGCATTCCGAAAGATAAATAATTGACACCAACACTATGGCCTGAGTATCCCATGCTGATGCTATAGAAGGATCAACACATAATTATATTTAACGATCTGATAACGACTGAAATATATTATTTTATTATGTGAAATTTGAAAGATTCATAATTTAAACGCGAAAGATAGCGCAATATTATACATCTTCACGTATATTTTGATTATTTGATTTGTTTTGTGGCATATAATCAGATAAAAAAATGTTTATGCAAGATGTTCACTATTAACTCAGCTGCCACTTACAGATCGAAAAATTACGGCGTGTAACACTGACATATTAACCATTTTTCATTAAATTACTGAGCTATTCGACCAAAATTTCAACACGGGATAAACACATACTTTCGATAATGTGATACGCAGAGATAATGAAATTCCTATAATGAGATTCTTGAACCCTTCTTTTCATGACTCATTGGTTCTATAGAAGAAATTGGTAACCGAATAAAGACGTTAGAAATAATCACCAATACTTTCAAATATTCGACGAACGACCAAAAAGTAATAACCATGCTTTTGTATGCTTTCGAGACATCTAAGATCGTACCAAATTGCGATTGATGGTAATACCAATGTAATATTATACCGCAAAGAGCAAAAAACTCATCTCCTGGCGGAAAATTGCGCTGTATTATATGCTTTATAATGTACAAAATCAGTAGTAATTCTTGAAATATCTATTGCTAAGATAGAAAACCCTTTTAAAATAGTTTGTCTACATATACATCCTCTTATTATTTTCTGAAATCGATGTTTTAGAAATTGTCAATTTAAAACCCTTTCTGTCTTGTTTTTTACAAAGTAAATCTAATGATATTTGATGCATTTTTTAAAACTTTAATTCCAAGAATGATTTGATCATTATAAAAATAGAAAATAGGCAAAGTATTGTCTTACAGATTAAACTACTTACATTAAAAAAAATCGTATTAAGTCAATTTACGTCATTGAATACAATATGCTTAAAGCTTCAATGCAAAGGCGACTAAATCCTAGGAAAACCACTTTAAATTTATGGGATACATCTTAAAAGTTATACATTGCCTATTCCATTTTCTAATAGTTTGATGCAGCATTATTTTAATTCATTTGATTAAAAAGGCATTTTGTTACTGACAGGTAAACTTATACAACTTACACATTCCGTCAATTATGCTTGAAGTATCTTCTGAGCTACCTCTAACAGTTCCATCTGAGTAAAGAAAAACAAAAAGATTATTTGAAAAATGAGATCAACTAAATACGCATATTTGACTAAACAATGTTTTTTACCACCATGTAGAGTGAACATAAAAGGGACCCCCCTTTGTTATGCGTCATTATGCACCCAATCAGCATTAAAATCATAGTTTGAAAAACAACATAATATGTACAAGTAGTTGATTATATATTATATAATCAACTACTTGTATCAGCTGGTGTGTACATCAATAAGACCAAGTTGTCATCTCTTTTGAATATTGTTTTAATACTAAGAAGAAAAAATTCAATCAAGTGTAATGTTAGGAAGACGATCATTTGAATAATCCGCCAACCAGTAAGAAAGACATATTTTAATATATAGATATATTAGTATCGGGTATTTTTCTGTCAACCAAATGCTTCAGAACCACAACAATATGAAGATATTTTTTACTGTGAATGATTGGATACTGTTTACTTATATGAAATAAAACTACTATTATAAAAAAATCCCTTGTTTTGTTATAACTCGAAATTTATATCATCTGTAAATATAATATCCATTTGAATTACCGACGATGTCAAATGGATAATAATATAAATTTAAGTTGTTATTGGCATAAGTAGATTGGATTTATTATTTAGAACATACGCGTCGATAGGCCGTTCCTCCGATTAGACGTTGTACTTTCCAATGACGTCGTAGCAAGGGTCTGTTTCTGTAGATCTGTGAGTAGAAAAGGTATGAACTTTAAAGACGATTGCATAGTTTCATACACTTAGACATATAATCTTAAACGTGTCATTATCATCGTAATCTTTACAATGACATACGATTCTGGACATAAAGGAGATTCGTCTATTTCTAGATGCATGATGTAAAGTCACGCGAAACTCTCAAACCATGTACGTTACAAATATTCGTAACTTTTAGAGAGTCACATGTGTAGTATTTATGACAACGTCAATGATCATTTCTCAATAAGTACAACGTTGGTAGGCTTTAGTTAAATTAAAAACAATTTGCATTTGTTGCTTAGGTTTCATAGAGTCTTACCATTAATGACCCGGTGGTCATTCGTGTCGCAAGCGCAAAGACGTTGGTATCCAAGTATAAGAAAAGATACTTTGCCATTCTTATGACGCAGGTAGTCAGTGAGTTCAGCAAAGTTGTGCCCTACAAAATATAGAATCATCTCAAGCTCGCGTAGGACAATTGCTAGAAAGATCTTGTCTTCTTTACGTTCGTCTGATGGACAATCTGGTATAAAATATGAAGGCTGCCGTCCGTTGGAGATCCATCAAGTAGCCTAAGAGCTTCTTATATTATGTTGTAGGAGTTGTCCAGACTTTTATTCTTGTCTCGTTCAATAGGGGCATGATTGTGGTATGTTAGTTGCAGTTTGACCGTTGTTTCTACATTTGCACTGATCTGTTGTGCCTATTCTGAATTTTCTGAACATGTGGTGTCACAGTCTGTTGTATTTCGATCTTAGCCGGAAAACTATGACTTGTTATTATCTGGAGAGTTGGTAGTATTAATCTTTTTCATTGATGTCAGGGTTGTTTCTCTTAGATTTCTCCATACATTAAATATTGATAAATGTGTTCTTTTCAAATATGAAGTTAAGTGGTCAGTCTGTTCTTGGTTTCCTCCTTCTTTGGCAAAGAAGTATGCATTATCATTTCATGCAGCCTACAGTGCGATTAGATCCATTGTCAAAAAATATCACAAACAGTGCTAGTGAGATTGCAGAGCTAAAACTATTCAGCGCCTGGTTGTATAGCTTGTTGTACAGAGAGGGCATTCGTTAGGATTACCTTGTCTTTGGTTTCCAGTAAATTTCCTCTGATGTGACCAGCAGCCTTTTCCATTTGACACATTCCACTTTGTAGCTGTGCTCTATTTCCTGTTGGGCAATGGAACTTATCTTCTAGTCCATTTTGGCATTGAACAACAACTCCTGCCCAACTATTTTCACAACTTGCTCTGAATACCCGTCTGTGTAGATCCTGGTCCCTATATCTCTTGGATATTCGTTGTACGATGTTTTCGTGAGTCTTGTGGCTTCATTGTGACTGGCATTGGACCTGTCTTATGGAACATCTTACAACATGATGAGTCTTGGTTCTTGTTTCGAAGGAGATACTGCCAAACATTGTGGTATATCTTCTGGGATGTGTTGAGGTAAAAATTCATCTTGCTATTGTAATAGTTTACTCTTATCAATTGAGCTATTACTCTGAAGTATATTTCTTGTAGGGATGGGATGGGATGCACTATGCCAGATCAGTTCTTTACATGTTCTATTATCTAATGATAAGGATAATTAGTAATATTGACAACAGCGAAAAAACATGTTGTATGTAGTAACGACGAGTTAAATCACAATTGTTCTACCAAAACCCATTTAAGTGCATATTGTACAGTACGTACTAAAGATAAAAAGCTACATTTCAGATGCTTACTTTTTTAAAACTAAAAACCAATCAGTTTTGATGAACTTGGTATCAAATGAAGTGTAATTTATCTTTATTTTATTTTTTATAATTGTCAATAATCTTGGCTTTTCAAATTTGCATAATTGTTAGATGGCATAATCCTCCAGCCATCCTCACCTTCTTTGACTTCAAGAAATCATTCAACTCAATAGACCGGAGAAAAATGATGAAGGTACTGAAAGCCTATGACATTCCTTCAAACCTATTAAGAGCAATTCAGATCATTTACTTAATTTCATGACCCCATGTGGTTAAACAGAAGGGTTAGACGTCTTAGCGGGAGTACTACAGGAACTGGCATCATACCTCTTCATCATAGTACTTGACTAGGCTCTAAGACAATAACCCCCAAAACATTAAGACGATACCGGCCTACAGACATTCACTTTGCAGATGACTTATGCTTGCTGAGCAATGCAATCGAGCAAGCGCAACACCTACTGGAGAGAGTGGAAACGAAGTGTGCCAAAGTCGGACTCAGCTTGAGTAAAAGAAATAGAAGTTATAATGTGCCAGGGCCCCACAACTGTGTACGTACAAGAACTGGTGAAAAGCTATGAGAAGTACAAGACCTCAAGTACCTTGGATGAAATAAATGGAAGATGACATCAAGAGAAGGAAGGCATTAGCTTGGATAGCATTGAATGGAATGGGTAGGATCTGGAATTCGACTATGTCAAATGATGTAAAATTAGCTTCTTCCAAGCAAAAGTTGAGTTAATACTTCTGTATGGGTGCGAAGCGTGGACACTGACACATTGTCTAGAGAAATCCCTAAACGGCTGCTAAACTAGAATGTTGAGAGCCACTTTGAAAATAAAATGGTGGGAGACGAAAACAAATGAAGGGTTGTACGGCTTGCAACGAATGGAGGATTAATTGACATCAAGAAGAATGGAGCTTGCAGGCCACTGTCATAGACACCCAGAATTAATATCAAACCAAGTTCTCACATGGGAGCCATAGCATTGGCGGTGCAACAGAGGGGTCCAGAACTCAACTTACGTTGAAGTCCTGAAGAAGGACGCCAGAGTGGAAGGAAACTGTGGAGCTGAAGGCCTGCATGGAAGACCGTATGGAATGGTAGCATCGTTCTAGGGTTAGGCTGAATCCGCCCTAGTAAGTAAATTAATAAATTCAATATAATCACCAATTATCTGAAGCAGTGGAGATCTTACTTTGCAGGATTTTTTTAAATTCAGATGAGAAATTGAAGAAACACATTGTAAAAATGTTACTGTTATCAAGTAAACTAATGATGTAAACATGTTTGTTAACTCGCTAAGAAGGAATGACATCAATCAATAACATGCATGGTTCCAACCCGACGGCGTAACTCCTCATGTGACTATAGCAACCCTTGAACTGTTGCATGCCATGTTACAAGATACTTTGACTTCTAGAGGGACTCTGAACAACTGGTCGAGGTACAACTTGATGACCCGTCTCAGTGTACTTTGCTCTCTCATTTGCAAGCATTTTTGTTTGCCTTGACGCTCTAGTACCCAATCGAGATATTCATCCGTTTGAACTTAGGCACATACGATTCTTTTTGTTCTTGGTGGTTTTAAATATTCCTTTTTATGAATATTTCAAAAAATCAACCTGTTGTCAACCCACGTTTTTACCTGACTATTGAAAAATCAAGCTTATATAAACTCCCATGTTACCTAAGATGATCTCAAGCAGAAATTGAGAAGAGCCTTCCACCCTTGAAACCAACTAAAACAACATCTGTAACTTCATAAAGAGAATCAAATTGTGCTCCACTCGTAGCATTGTTCACTATGAACAGTTGAAAAAAGATACCCATGAATTGATGTTAAGTTTTTTTAATGAAACATTTTGACTCTTTTAATGTTTAGATTAAAAAATCCGACCAAATCACTGTTTCGTTTTTATCTTAATGGATCATTTCAAGTTTGTATATTCTCAAAACGTTAACTTTCGTTTTTATGTTTTAATTTATCTACTTTTAAATTATTTTTAAAGAATAAGTTACAGATTCAAGTAAAATAAAATAACTCTTCATTTGATACCACGATTGTTACAATCGATTTGTTATTGGCCAAAATATAACCATCGGAAATGTACCTCTTTATTTTGGTACGGACTGCACCTTAAAATGTATTAAGTGCTATTGATACAATTCCTCGTGAAAAATATCTAAAAATAGACAATTTATTGCGACACAAGAATATTCGGTCGAGCAAGAATATAACAACAAACCTTCTATACTGATATTCAGCCGTTTATCAAACGTCTTTGAATTAAAGTCTTGTGTAGTGAAGCCCATCCGACAACCAAATTGTAATGTCTTTTTAATATTTATAAAGACGTCAGGAACAAGTAGCATCAATGATGATTTATAAATATTGTCTGTGTCCAACACACCATTTATGAAAACATCGGGTATATTATCGACTTTTGTCAGTTGTATACCATCTATGTGGAATAAAGGATCAGAATTGAGGATGATCAAAAGGGGTTAGGATATATGAAACTAAATAAATACAGAGACAAAATAATCAATTGTCAGCAATACATAAATGAATCCTTGCTGATATTTATATTCAAACGCTTAGCTATAGAGCCATAGTCAAATTAGAAATAAATCACATTTAATAATAATGTAATAACAAAAAACAAGAAACACATACAAAATAAAATATTGAAAAAATGTAGCAGAAGCGCATTCGATGAAAAAATAAGGGTGCAAAGCTTTTTAATGATCTGACAATTAAAGATTCACATAAACATTATGAAGTATCACACGTATTTAACGACCTACCGAGACAGCCATAAGACCACGTCTGCTACGTCTCGAAAAATGTCAGTATTCCGGTATGATGTGAGAATAAAAAAAAAAGTAAAAAAAATTGAATAACAATTAATCAAGCACTCAACTTATTGTGCTTAACATGATTGAATAACTGTTTAGATTTTAATAAGGGATTTGATTTTTTATAAATATCTATGCATTTTGCTTTTAAAAGATTCTCGATTTCGTTTCAACTTAATGGAATGCATGCAAAATATTCAGATTCAAGGCAAACATAGAATGCGTCTTCAATATCATTTGCTTACAGGGCATTTTATAGGGCTATTTTCCCCTATTAACACTTGAAATGACCATTTTGGACTGAGGCAAATTAAGATAAACAACTACTAGTAGTTCCAATTATTTTCGTGAACAAATGTTGCGAATCGAATCAATGAGCTTGGTATAGATAAATCCAAAGCAAAACATTGAGAAGTTAATTTATTTATTCATCTGTATAAACAAAGAAACTGACCCTTAGACTTGTTGTTCATAAAGCGTAAAAAAGGACTGTACTAATATGATTTGTGCCGAAATTGTAATGTCTCTATTATGTCATAATCATTCAAACAATACGTTTTTTATTGTTTGTCAAGATAAGCTCATTAGTAATACCACAACGAAATATTGAAGAAATGTTTTACGTATGTAACTCAATAAATCAGAGAAGACTGAACGCTTGAAAGTTTTCATCTGCAGATAATTTCTGTTATTTATGTAATAGTGTCTTGTCTCCAAATAAATACAAGATTATGAGAAAGGGATCCCTTATTATGAAGTATCAGTAACATTTGCCTCAATGGTTCCGTAGTTATAGCATTTTTATCGGGTACTAATGAAACAGACTCTGTATAACACAGTTATTTGTTAGTCTGATTGAAAAGCAACATGGCATGCTACTTTATTACAAGTAAAACTTAACTTCGCATAATGATATTTTTGTTCTCAAAACTCCAATTTTAATTTATCCTCCTTTTTAAAGATATTCCTCGAAATTCCCAGTTTACTTCGTCGTTAATTAAGGGACAACCAATTGTTAGTTAAACTTGTCGATGCCGTAACAAATTTAAATACATTTCTTATTATGTGCTGAAAATTGGATGAATCTATAAATAACGCTTCTGGAGTTATTACAACTCTTTATAACTTATTAATTAAAACATCCTGTATTACTTGGAAAATACTTTAAATTCTAAAGATCTTTGCGGCATACCCAAAGAAATCTTTTTGTATAACAATATGTGTTTCTTTCAACGCTACAGTGGCATGACGTAGCGACCGGTAAACGTTACTAGAGTTATTAGATGAACATTATCAATAATGAACTAACGGTCAACGATATTAAGAGATTATTGAGGTATTAACAATACAACTTATAGTAAGTACATTTCTTACCAGAAGGGGACAAAGAACCGATGACTTTCATTTTGTTTTCAGCATTGGGATAATATCCTAAAGCAATAAACGACAGGCTGCGAATGTC
>JAUUEB010510785.1:0-10034 GCA_032362205.1 Clione limacina | reverse complement strand
GAGAGAGAGAGAGAGAGAGAGAGAGAGAGAGAGAGAGAGAGAGAGAGAGAGAGAGAGAACAAGACATTTAAACACATACGTTTCTGAGGTTGTTTGCCTGAGCCAAAGTCTGTGTTGGGTTAGTGGACTGTCCGTCAGTCATGATGACCACAACTGGAATGATACGATAATAAAATAATAAAGATAAAATAAATTTGAATTAAAACCAAGAAAAGGGTAAAATAAGGATGCGTATAATATATATATATATAAGAATAGACAATGATTAGATAAAGTAAGAAAATATTAAAATAAAGATAATAAGTGGCTTCGATAATGTGATATAAGAAAATATTATGATTAAGATAAAGTATAAAATAACGATAACACAACAATATGATAGGCACAAAAGGGAAAATAGGAGATAAATGACAAGTATAAAAGAAGTATAATTTAAGGCGGACAAGTTAACGATAAGAAACGGATAACATTTAAATTAAATTTGGATACATTACGGAGACAAAAATAAAAAGATGATGACAACATAATCAAACAAATGATATGAATCTAAGGTTACCTTTAGGTGCTCCCACTCGATGGCCATAACTAGGTTTGAACATGGTGCTTCGTGCAAAGTTCAACGCCCTCTGGGTGTATGTTGACCCTCCCACATAGGGGACTCGACCAAGGGCATCAGACACACCTTTATTGTCTTCATATTGGTTTAGATAGAACTGTCTAGAGTTTGATAGAAGAAGAATATATGATAATCATCCTATTTCTAAAGTTCTACTTACTGTCAAAAAGTTGAAATTTGTATCTAGGGTAACGTTGATATTTCTTCATATACATGATGTTCCACACGTCTTAACAAATAAACAATTAATAAAGCGCACACAATTCATTTAGTAATAGGTATTTTGCTAGTGGTTAGGAAGTTTGTTTGATTTAGAAATTGAAGGAGTGTGACCACTGGTCAGTCAGGTATTGTGTAAAAGGCAAATGTTATTATTTATTTCAGATTACTTCTTAAGAACATTCAAGTAAGGTTGACATAAAGCAATTGAAGGGTGAGTATAAAAAGCGAAAGTTACCTTTTAACATCGGTGCCGAATGTGGCAGCCCCAACCTGGGTCTTTGTTGGCCCAACCTTCAATGTGTTAACGAACGCTTGGGTGAATTGTATCTGTGTTATAAATATAATTGTATTGTCAGTATTTAAAGATGATACGATATTTCATCATATCAAAACAAAACCATGTAATCTAAAACGTCGAATTAGCCACAATAATTATGATAACAAATGTGCAATCTGATAAAGGCTGCCATTCGTAGCTTATGTGAATCATAAACTTAACATAAGAAATGTCTATACGAATAAAAAATTGAAAACGCATGGCTTACTATACTCAGCAAATCAAGATACAAACAAACACACGAATATTGTTGTCAAATTTTTTTAATTGTTTTTTGATTAATATGTATTGCGTTTGGTCTGAATAATCATAAGTAATTTTCGCAGCAAATTTCTTTACTTTAACTTAGGCATACTTCAGGTTAAGACTATATTAAGAAGAAACAAGCGAATTTGTCTGTTAGTTATTTATATGCAGACATTAACACTAGTTGACATTTGTGTTTAACACTCTTTAACACAAGTTTTCGATTATTTGAATACGAGTCATATTTTTATGACTAGTGAGTGGATACTTTTCAATATAACGTATGGGGGTCTATCTCCTAGCAACGGACCAAAGCTTTGGGCGAATGTAGAATTGAATTTTAATGAATGGTACTACAAAAGGCATACGGCGTTCACAGACAAACCATTTAACACGTTGTTGGTTTAATTCAATAGCTCAGGAATGGTAACTGCAAGGACTATTCTCCCGAGGACGGCAGCCATTTACCGAGATTACCAAATTAGGCATCCAACTGTTTATTTTAGAAATAATTAAAAAATAATCATAATTTTAAAGTGGTGTTGGAATAAAGATGTAAACGACGCCATCAAAGAAAAAAAACTGGACATTTTGCAAACAGGGTGTCAGCATTACAGAGTTATACATACTTACACTCAAGCAGACAAACCATGCTAAATAATACTCAGTTTAAATTTACATGGGAATACTATATTGTATTTATACCAAATTTGAAAGAGTTTACTGTATGTTTATTAAGATATAGCCACTAATGTATTTTTTTTATACTAGCCGATAATTTATCAGTTATATTTGTCCTGATTTTCCATGAATCTATAACAAATTAATGCTTGATAACAGTATAAAATCTTTTATTTTAGGTAAGGAAAATAAACAAATTTGAGAAAGATCGAAACTTACTTGTTCTTGGAAGTGAATACTTCCTTCACTGGCAGATGTATCCAACAAGAACACAATGTCAACTGCTCTCTCTTCACAAGCTGTTCACGTCGGACGAAAGAAGAAAAAGAATATAAGAAAACCTGGATTACCTATTTTGATTGACTGGTTCTTTATAAAATAGTTTTCGAAATTCATAAACTCAAAACAGCTAGTTTATAACCTCAAATTATTAAGGATTAATTTTGAAGCTTTCGTTAATCAAGGTAGTGAAATTGTTGAGAATCTAAAAAACGAAACACAGCACATATCTATGAACATGTGTGTTTAATTAAACTAGAGCTTTATGTGTAAAAATGTCGACATTGTAAAAAATAAATGTTTCGAAGGTATAAAGCTTAAAAAAAAGAAAAATATAACAAATCTTAAAATTCTTCGTCTTTTGAAAATATCGTTCTCAGAAGACATTTCAAACTGATTGCACAACTTGATCTTTAATCATTTTCAAAAAAGATTATATCTAAGAATTAATTTACTCACCAACATCAAAATCTGTGAATAAAAAATAAACATTATAATTATTAGAATATCAATAAAATTTGAAGTCTAACCTCAATGGTTTGTGACTTATTTGACTATTGCTTTGTTAATTTTTTTAAACACTGTTGTGTTGTCCAAAAACTAAAAGTTTTATTTGTTTAAACTTTTTACATGTCTTTGTGATTAATTTACCAATACCTACTGATACATGTTATTTCGTTAAACAATTTGGTCAGCGGAGCTAGCATTCATTATACATTAAACTTTTGTCTTATTCAGTACGACAAGACTTTATCAAAGAATCAATCAAAGCATGCTTGAAATGGTCGTATCAATATTGGACGCCGTTTGCTTTATTGATCGATGATAAAATCCTAGTAGATATGAAAAGGATTTGATGCTTTTCTGCTCTTTTCCTTGATAATGAGCGTAAAATAAGAAAGACTCACAATGAGCGTCATTGCGTGTCATCCTGATAGATGAGTTTTATATAGAACGTCTCGATGTTGAGGGAAAAGTGACATTATGAGGATCGTGACAATTGGCAGAATGATATCAGGGTAAAATTGTAACACAATAAAATTATAAATGGCTCAATTTATTTTGTTAGTACCTCAATTAATATCAATCAAGAGATCTTACATTTATCATCTGATAGATTGATCACGTGACATGCGAGTATTTTATGAATTATATAGAATCTGAAGGGATAGGCTCATGGGACTGCTGGATCAGCAACATAACGTAACATAACATGAATTATACAGCAGCAGTATCGGAGTGAAAACCGCTGCAATCACCACACCAAGCAGCAAATCGTTACATAACATTTTTGAATGAGATGCCTAACTTTACATTGATATGCATTTGACAAAATTCCTATTTGGGTAATTACTGCCATGGACAATTGCGGCTTTTGAGTAATAGTATAAATTGTATCAAGGGGTGGAGCCAGGAATTATTGGTGGAGGGCTGCATCCCCCACCCCTGGCTTCTCCCCTGACTGTATCGTTCGTCGCTCAAACTCACCTGAACCTGGGTTGATGCCATTTACAGCTGAAAAATAAAATATAATTGAAAGTTTCAGAATAAGCTTAAACTTTAAAAGTTAGTAAGTTAAGGAGTTTAAAGATGAGATTAAATTGATAGATTTCAAATAAATGGAATTAACAGACTCAAATAAATGTGAAAAATACATGTTTGAAATGTAATCAAATTAACTCACTTAACGAAATGAAATTTTGTTATTAAAGATTATATAATGAAATTGACAGATTTAATGAAGATAAAAATTAACGAACTTTAGATAATATGCAATCTACAAATTTAGAATAAAAGATATTGAGAGACTTAAACTACATTGGATTTGAAAAAAATAATTGTGAAGCAGTACACTAAAGCAAAGTCGAACAAAAAAATATAATTTGCCTTTATTCGAGCTAAAGCGAAGAAGTGAACGAAAGAAATCAATTTGAATGATAGAATTGACATACTTAAGTCAGAGATATTCATAGGCATTTGGTAGACTTAAAACTATAATATGGAAACTAGAACAAATCCGAAGGGAAAAGACAGTGCTTTTGCTTATGCTCTGAAAAAAAATCGAAATTCAAGTGATCCTCAAATCCAAAGAT
The DNA here is from genome assembly GCA_032362205.1 of Clione limacina. NCBI lineage: Eukaryota > Metazoa > Mollusca > Gastropoda > Pteropoda > Clionidae > Clione > Clione limacina. Next base: position 5,560 of record JAUUEB010510785.1, on the reverse strand, counting down.
AGCACGTTAAAATGTGATTATTTTGTAATTTTTTTTTAATAAGTTGATTGTTATCTAAGAAATGAGTAATTATTTCCCCCGCTGGTTTGACTTTCACTAACAAATCGTATGGTTGCACATCCGTTAGTTTCAATCAGATTTTCAGTAAGAAATATATTAATCGTGTTGTTTTTACCAAGAGGTAATAGGTGTAATTTGTGTGGATGTGTGAGAAAGTGTTAGAAGTTCCTATCGCATTTTAGAATAAAATCTGAGCTGTGAAAATCGACAATTTGTATTTCTATATACTGATCAAGGTAAATGCATACAGTTAAAGTTGCTTGATTTATTGTGAAAGTTTGTAGATTTGAAGGATTCATACGTGTATCACAATTTATTAAGAGATAAAAAACTCCCTGTCCCATTCCAATGCTAATAATTTTCTTTTAGGTTGTAGACCTTTTCTCTCTTATTCAATTGCATATTTTTATTAGTTGTAAGTAATTTTGAATAAAAGCTATACTATCAAACTTTGTAACGATTATAATGAATTGCATGCACTCTTGTTTTTTGTTAATTTTTCGCAGCTCAAATGGTGAATTCCTTGCCTATCCTGCATTCTAATCGTATTGTGATATAAGCATATAAATATACGTTGGAAAAAAGAAATCCGGAAAAAGATAAAAATGAAGTTACCGTCACATGTGATCGTGAGAGTGTCTTCAAGCACACTAGTGAAAGAGTCAAAGTCAGGGACAGTAACAGTGTAGTTGCTGGCAGATGCTATGGCAGTCAGCTCGGCAGGATCCACGTCACTGCCGACACCCAAAGAGATTACTATCGTATCGTTGGATTGCCTCAGTTTGCGGGCTTCCTGAAATATATCAAACATTTCATCTTTGTATCTTTTTGATAACGTTATTATGATTTTTCACGAGTTTCATTCGTTTCTTTAATTAAGATCGTAGTTTTATTTTCATGTATTAGACAGACTATACTGTCAACATCTTCATTGAAGCTAGAGTAATGACTATGCATTGTAAAAGTTGACAGGAATTACCCAACTGTGGTAATACTGGCATCTTCTAGATTACAGAAAATATTTGAAGTTGAAATATTGTAGCAGAGAACAACGTCTTACAGAGTACATCACCCCTCAGATATCATATCTTATTTTGTAAAACTCTTTATACACTGACAAAATTATACAGTTACATCCAATCATTAATCATTGAGATCTTTCTTTCAAAAGATATGATAATCGTATTGTACAACTGATTAGCCTACCTTCTTTGTGCTGCTTAGATCTGTAGACTTTCCATCTGTCATGACTACCACAACTCTCTGAGCATCAGGTCTGCCACCAGCGGCTGGTAGGAAACTGTTCTCTCTCACATATTGAAGACCCTCGTTTGTGTATGTACTTCCGGACTAGGGAGAAACGTTGTTGAAAATGCATATGAAATCAGATGAAAATGCCAACTTAAATCGTGCTTTTTCATAGTTGTGTAAGATATCAGAGAAAAAGTTAAGAGAACGTATTTTTTAATCTCAGTAGTCACTCTGCTAAGATTCGTTTTACTGTGATTGTTTATGTAACACAGCTACTTAAATTTTGTGGAGTACAATATCATAATATAGTAACGTTAAAGACAACAAAACGATCTTAAAATAATCATACATATATATAATGCTAGCAAAGCAATAATAACGTCTCACCTGATACGGTACAAACCCTAAAGCCAGCAACAGTCTCTGTTTGTCTGTATAATCTCCAAGGTTAAATCTGAGGTGAGCGTCATCAGAGTATGTGACAAGTCCAACCTGGGGGGCGGGGCGACATTATTGTACGTATACTATATTGAATTCAATGATATGAAAGATAATTTAATTTCACCCACATTTTGGATAAACCTGAAGTTTGTCGAGTCCTCTCACTGCACTTTTGTCGTATTAGACTCTTAACAGATATATGATATGGAAGATATAATTTTTTTCATTATTGGTCTTGACCAACATTAGAATAAAGAAACAAGCAAACAAATTAAATGCCAAGCATTTTTAAACTGGGCTGTTGTGGGCTAAAGTAGATTAATATTTACATTTCCAATCATATGTATTAAATCTCCTTTTGAAAAACTTGGTCATTATTCTTGATTGAAATTGACCTATCGGAAAAGTGGTTTTTATGTAGTCCCAACTATTTGTTAGTCACAAAATTATATTATAGGCGACAAACTTCAATACAAACCAAGTTACAAACAAATTTATGGTATTTTTATTTTGAATGTAGTTGAGAAGAATGTTCATCAAGAATCCTGATAGATAAGAGACAATATCTACCAAAATCAGAAATACAATGAATTGTATTTACGTCTTAATCAGACGTTCTCGTGATTACCAATGTATTAGAGACTTTGTAAGTGCTACTTATCACTAGTATCTATTATTAAAACGTAAGTTTTCTTAAATTTTCTTTCTTACTAAATCATGCTCACGGTTTTGGGCAAATTAGTTCAGGACTCAGGAGTTGTTTCATTAAAAAATGAAGCTCATATCACTTGAATTTGTCTTAAAAACTCAACAATCTTAGATCTAATTTTGATTTGTGAAGATAAAAAAAAAGAACGACCCGCTCTACTGTATCAACCCGCCCATATTCAGAAACTCACACGAATATTGTCGGGGCCGACGTTGAGTTTTTTCACGACTTCAATAATGTAGTTGAGCATCTTTCGGAAGTTGGTTTGACCTTCACTGGAGCTGGAATCCACCAAGAAAACTACGTCCGCTTTTTGATTGCCACAATCTGAAAAATAAAAAATCATGAACAAAAAGTATGATTAACGAACTACTTTTAAGATATTTATAAATTTTTAAAATTCAATTTGTCAATGCATCGCTGTTGGAATCAACTTTCTTCTATATACTTAGGTTATACTGATCTTGATATATCATATTCATTTCACTTTATGTAAAAACTGTTCATACAAAAATCCTGGATGTATTCTTGTGTTGTCATGTTCAACAAAAGTATTTTATGAATTTTTATCGCACAAGCAGAAAATAAGATAACTAGAAAAACAGGATGCAAATGAGCCATCTTGAATATCTAATATTATTGCGATTTTGTCCGAACCAACTTTGAAATTCACTAAATTGCTGAATTTCAATTAAAAGGAAAGAACAGAAATAATGTGGGTTACTACTCCAAATCGTTATTTCTATACTGCTGTTTTAAACAGTTTGTAGGTGGTGCATATTTTGAAATTTGGTAGCTTGTCAGAAAAATCGATGGCTAAGAGGTTATATACATTAATAATAATGATAATGGTACATATAAAGCGCTTTTCCTTTTGAGCAAGCTCAAAGCGCTTTACATTCGTTTTATTACCGCCACAGGCACAATGGAGACAAACTGGTACAGTTTCAACTTTCAAGGGAAGCGCTCTTCGTCAGCGTTACTTCTTACAAATGTCAATTTTTGCACACAAAGTGAAAACTTACCTACCAACTCACACCCACACATTCACACATCTGCTGACCGAATCGAAATATTATATAAACTGTTTGAAAAATAGTTAAAAAAAAAGTAAAACAGTTAGATCGTTGAAGGGGGGGGGGGAGGGGGTTGAATGTCTAGTTAACACTAAGCAAGTGAGTTAATATTTTGAAATATGAAGATATTACAGTACGTATGAAGAGTATGTGGTTGTCATAAATACATTTGGCTGGTTAGCTGTTCCATATAGTTGCAGTTCGAGGGAAAACCTTTACAATGGAATTCCCGATGTACTCGATGAAGCCGTAGTAAGTGAGGACCATTTACTCATGTTGTTAAAGGTGGCTGCTCGATGAAAAATATTTGTTCGACCAATCACCACCCGTGTTTCGCGGTTTTATGCACCCCCCCCCCCCTCGTTCCTCTCTTATGATTTCCAAGATATGTCGGTTTACAAAACAACGCATTGCATATTCTAGTCAATCAAAGGGGAAATGAAAATTGAATGACGTTCCTGAAAACTCACTTTTCGTGAAAATTGGTTATTCCAGGCACGAAAAACACACGATATAAATATTATTTATGCTAGATTTACTCTGCGGGGTGCATGTAGAAGGAGTAATGGTGACGGTGTACAAGGTGATAATAGGAAGAAGCTCTTTAGATTATAACTTCTCGTTATCAGCAGTAATATTGTAGCTATATTTTTTTCTATAACAAATTAGTTTGAAATATCATTGAAACATCCAACAAATGTCATATTAAGTGTACATCTATGTCAATGATATCATACACTCATTTTCTTTCCAGTCGATGCAGTCTAAGTTTACATAATCAGGATTAATTGTGTAAATAGTGATTGACCTTTGCACAAACAAGTATGGCTTCTATTCCAGTTTTAAGAACGAGATAGAGTGGGTGTATTTGGATATGTCGCAGGAAGGCTTAACTGCTTAAAAGGAAGGTATAACAGAACTGAGATGTCCAGTAAGAACCTGACTGGTTCGGGTTCGAATCAAACGATCATTGTTATGTGTAAATCTAACTTATTAGTAAATAGGATTACAGAACACAGATTTTTAATTAAGCATTGTTATTCAAATATATTTTACAAATAAAAATGAGCTTATCTAAAAATGTCAGCCCATTAAACTCACTACTTGCTGGCGCTGCTGTTGTCGGCATCGGCGCTGCTGTCGTCGGCATCTGCGTTGTTGTCGGCATACGCGTTGTTGGCATTGGAGTTGTCGACTGTTGCTCTGTTGGTTCTGGAGTGGATGGTTCTACAAATGTTGTTGTTGGCTCATCAGTTTCAGATAGCTCTGTGGTTGGAGGGTTTTCCACAAACTTCGTTATCTGAGGTTGTGACGAAGGCTGATCAGATGAAGGGAGAGATGAAGTCAGCACGGCCATGGTGGTTGACATACTACCGCCATCTGATGTGCCGATGTCCTCTGTGGTGTCCTCTGGTGAAGATAATGCAGAAGAAGACTATATAAAATTGAAAAGTTAATCATTTTATTGGACACCCTATTCATTGTAAGTATGTCTTTAAAGATTTTATTTCACCTTACATGTATCTTTTAGAGTAAGATACAACGAGTTTTATTGTTATAGCAGAGAAGATTTGTTGTCAAAGTTAATGTTTATTCAATCATTCATAAGTCAATGTTTTAATAATGGGCCTAATCTGTTAAACCACATTGACAAGTGTTTTTTTAATTGTTAATTCTATAGGTTCCGAATATTCATTAAAAAAAACTCGTAAAGAATCCCATCACAAGAAATGTGTTTGAATTAACAATTTCAAAAAGGCTATCACAAGAATAATATATAAATAAATGAAAGTGGTTTATCTTAAATAGCTTAAAACAACTGAGAAATATATCAATAAGATACACGTATTCTTGGTTTTGATTTGTAGAACATGTACTGTGGTCAATTTTAATGTACAAGTCGTTCAAGGTCAATGTCAAAATGAGGTTGTGGAAGGTAAACAAAACATAACAGCATTTGATATCTTATTTCGTATTTGATCTTAAAATATTAACGCCAGTACCAAGTAATACAGCTGATTTC
>JAUUEB010510774.1:0-10034 GCA_032362205.1 Clione limacina | reverse complement strand
AAAATACTTGCTTTAAATATCTCCACAAAAACACTTTTAACGGATTCTCCATCAAATTTAATTCAATTAAAACATGTTTAGTAAAGTCTTTTCGGGTCAACGACCCAGCGTCAGACCGTCGAGCCGGAAGCTTGAACTTTGTTGTTGTTGTTAGAACTTGGATCAGAATTTAAAAAATATGAACAAATAATAAACTTACAAATTTCAGAAAGATTGAATTCATTTCATCAGATCAACACCTGTTGTATTTGTATGCTATGCCACACTTTTAAACCAGCTGATATCAACATATCAAATAACACTTAGTATCAATAAAAGAAACAGAATGTGTTAAAGCCAAGTATACCAAGTAGAAAATTATCAAACACTTGGAATTTATTTATGCTTGGAAAAATCTGTTTCTGTGTACACATTTATATAACCAAAGATATGGTGCTCAGTCTTCCTTCCAATCGCTGAGAAGGCATTGACACAAAATGGACTGTGTTTGATGTTAAGTCACTTGAAAATGCTAAACTAAAATTACTGACCACTGGTTCTGGCCTTTGAACAAGTTTAAGATTTGTTGATATGCAGAGCTCCCCTATCAACCATTTCGTTAAAAGAAGTGCTGCTATTCTCTTTAAAGATTTCTAAAACTCAAATCAGTATTCTGACAGACAAGTTTCAAAACAGGGTCAATACTATGTCTCATTAGGAATTAATCAACAACGAGATCAGAAAACAAAAGACGCGTTATGTAGTTAAAATGATCAAACAATAATCCAAATCCGATGTTTAGTTTAGAAGTTACGATTCAATTTCTGAGTTGATAGTCAAAACACTAAATGTTCAGAGACAAATCTGACCAAGAGATCTAGATATAAAGAACAAAATATGGATATAGGGTTTAGATCGGAAAGATATTGCTGTCAGCAAGCACAATCAACTTACAGAATAGGCCATATGTGACTCTCACTGCTACCCTCTGTTGTTGATGATCCCTTAGAAGATGCACCAGCTCGCACTGACTCATCTTCCACTGTGGTGGTGGGGGTAGTGCTCCGCTTTACAGGAGGGGCTGTTGGTGGATGCACCTTCACTTGCCGATTATTATTCCCCTTAGAGCCTCTACCTTCATAGTATGGTTTTACTATAAAAATAAAACAATAGCATGTGAATGTCTTTGATATTTGAATTTGTACACTTACATCAACCACTCCAATTTCTTTCTTTAGTCTTTTTTTAAACTAAACTGCCTTAAAAAGGTTAGTCAAAGATATATGACAGGTAACTGCCTTAAAAAGGTTAGTCAAAAATATATGACAGGTAACTGCCTTAAATAAGTTACTCAAAAAATATATGACAGGTAACTGTCTTAAATAATTTACTCTTTAAAAATATATGATAGGTAATTGTCTTAAATAATTTACTCTTTAAAAATGTATGACAGGTAACTGCCTTAAATAATTTAGTCTTTAAAAATATATGACAGGTAACTGCCTTAAATAATTTACTCTTTAAAAATATATGACAGGTGACTGCCTTAAATAATTTAGTCTTTAAAAATGTATGACAGGTCAATGTCTTAAATAAATTAGTCTTTAATAATTTGTAAGCTAGTATTTTTCAATTGCATCGCAACTTGTCATAAATCAGTCTTTGCATGCTTTTTTTAAATGTGTAAAGCTTTTCTCAATTTCGACAGCAGCAGTGTGAGAATAAGGAGAGACTAACCTGTCATTATTGGTTTTGGAGTGGTGATCGGTTCTGGTTCACTGCAATTATGATCTGCCTTACCATCCGGTGAAAAAAAGGTATACTCAAGACCCAGGGCTGAACAACTGTGGACAGAGGGGTAAGAGACACATATATTCTAATGAAATAATCAGTAAAAAGTGCTTTAAAATTAATAAACTTTTTATTTTTTATAGCTTGGACAGAGTTACTTGTTTGCTGACTGACCTTTTCATTAGCCAACTGTCTTACACTCTCAATTTTTTTAAAAAATGCCTTAGTCTTAGATGCTTGCCTGTAGGGTGATGTTGAAAAAAGTTGTGATGATATTACATTTGTGAGTACCTCTATAAGCTTATAAAAATTGGGTTGACTACTAAGTGTTATAATTAAGGTCAAGCAAAGTTAGTCATTTAAACACTTAGGACAAAAAAGTGCTTTTTGTCATTGTTTTTCGGCCTAAGTGTTTAAATGACTAACTTTGCTTGTACCTTTATAAATTTGTAAATGTCTATGCACTCAGGTCTTCTATGGCCAATTGTCATTGTCCAGTAACATGACAAAATGTTAACGCTATGGAAATAATATCCTTTCTTATTCAGACTGACCCTCTTTCCTCAAAAAATTTTACACAGATCATGAGCTCAGCATTTGTTAAACAATTTTTCTTAACATTGAAAAAGAAAATAGAAGTCCGAGCCCTATGACGTTGTTTATATATATTTAACTCTTACACTGAGGCTAAAAATAGTAACAAGCGAAAAAACTACAGCACCCTATTAAATAATCCTACGTAAATGTCTAATCATTTTAACTCCAATAAGTTAATAACATTTCCCCCAGGGTGACTATTGACATTGGCCTCAATTATAAAAGTGAGGGCTATTGATCATGGAGATCAATGATGGTTTATACGCTTGAACACAGCTGGAAGGAAATATATTCAATTAATTAAAAGTTAAACAATGAGACAATTATTGTTAAGTTACGCTGTTCTAGTTAATAAATTAATGATGTATGTACTTAAAACCTATTATATGTATAGTTTATAATGATTGATGGTAACAGCTGCAACATTATGATTGATATGAAAACTATGATTGATATGAACATTATGATTGATATGAACATTATGATTGATATGAACATTATGATTGATATGAAAACTATGAAATAGACTCACTTTTGTTTGGGGTCACATAGAAGGAAACTTATTGTATTTTTGTAATAGTTTTCTTTACACGGTCGACAAGCACCTGAAAAATGAACAGAAGAAGACATTATTACACAGACATGCATACAAATAATAATGTGAAATACTCAATATGATAGTGATTTAGATATTCAGCTTTAAGTATGTTCAAATTTGGTACTGGTTGTTGCCAGAACGTAAAAGATTTCAGTTCTCATGAGGGTTTCATACTTTTGGGTCAGTTAGTATTTGTAAAGACATTTGGGGTTTAGTGATGACATAGAAAGTAGAATTTAGGTTGAGCTTTAGCAGAAAAAATCAACCCAAAAAAAAATTGAATGCTCTAAATTCCTCAACTGATGTTTTAGAAAATGGTGAAATCTTAATAAGAGAAGTTCTTCAACAATTTAAGGTTTCAAAAGAAAGTGAATACATTTTGTTTGCAAAGATATCTCTTATTTTTTTCATAAGTAAACAAGCAAGGAAGGAGGGGAAATAAAAGGGAGTACAAAGTGAATCTATTTGAAAGCACATAGTTCCTTCTCTTTTTTTAGAAAATAATTAAACTTTACATTAAGATCCCATGTATGTTAAGTAATTCAAAAATAGATTAACTTCTTTGTAACTTAACAATCTATGTTTGCACTGACAACGACAGCAAACTCAATCACAGAATATGTTTACTTTATGAAACCCCCATGAACCTCAAGTAATCTATCTCATTGTGCCTGCTATGGGCAAAGAAGATCAACGCACAGACAATTACATTACATAAAATTTCTATTTGCATTTCTAATTTGTTCTTGAAGACACTAGACACAGCACATAACTGGCTTACATTTATATGAGAAGTTCGCATTGTTAAATGAGGTCATGTGTAAAACACAACATGATGTACATTGGACCAAACACAACATGATGTACATAGTACATTGGACCAAACACAACATAATGTACATAGTACATTGGACCATAAACACCTGGACCTTAATCAAATAACCAACAACATGATGTACATTGGACCAAACACAACATGATGTACTGATGTACATTGGACCAAAAACACCTGGACCTTAATCAATTAACCAATATGTAAATATTAATCATGTACGGGGAACATACTTTGCTCATGTCAACTCGGATTGAAAATAAAACATTTTGTAAATTGTAAATGTTAAATAATGGAACCAAAAGTCATCAATGTAAAAGGAATCAACATAAACAACACCTTTCATTTTATGATATCTTTTTATGAAACTCAAATTTTGAAATGTATTATAAAAGCAGACATATCACCAGCATCTATCTTCTTGCAAGTACAGGTTAATAGTTTAGAAACTTTTGCACAACACTGTAAAATACTAAAAGATCTTGTAGACTTGAAGGCTATACAAAATTTAAAAAATGCATAAACAAGTCTTATTGGGTATCAACTTAAGCAAAACAAGAAATAACTTATACATTACCTAAGATGGTCGGTTCAAAGCCCCTTAAGCATTTATTTCTCATCTTTTGGCAGTAAGCATCAACTGGTGCCCCCGCCATTTCAGTTTCAGGTTCTTCATATTTCAGTCCTTTTTCAATGTTACAAAGACATCTCTTTGTATTCTCATCCTTACCACGTGTTTCATCGTGAGAATAATGAACTGTGGAAGGAGAAATTGTTGGTCATATGATAAGGTAAAAAATACATCAACTTTAAATTTTCAATAAATAGAATTGAGCTTTTTGGAGACATAACAGTAGAGAAAAATTCGATTCACAGCACTAGCATTAAGGATGAAAGCTGGTCTCTGCATCAGTGTCATTAGTGGCAAGCTTATTCTAGCTTATCCACTGTGACAAATAATAACAAAAACGTTATCACAGGCATAACAAGTTTGAGCAGACTCAACTTTCTCTAAAAAATAATTTTGCTTAATTTGATGCTTGTTATTTTCTCGCATGTAAGCACACTTTTTCAAATTATTTGAATTGAAAAGTAAAGTCTTAAATGCAAGTAAGTGCGTGATAACAAGGTTGCCTATTATTGTTTCGCCTTTGGTTAAATCATCAAAGTCAATATGCTATAAATATTAAATTTAAACATGCATATAAGAAGACTCCCCTTACTTTGCTTGATTTTGTTGCCAATAAAATAATTACTTAAAACTGCTGTGCTTAGTCTGTTTGAATTAAACACTAACAAAAAAAAGCATGCAGAAAAAGCCTAAGAGAGAAAAAGTTTGATATAGAAAGTTAGAAAGACATATTGGTTATAAAACAAACACAGGTACACTATTCATAATAAAGTTTGACAGTTCCAAATGATTAACACAAAATTATGCAAAATACAAACTGACCATTCCTGCATTCTTTATCAAGAGGCCAATATGAACATGACTTCATGGTGAAGGATGAGGTCCTCTGTGACTGATTGTAATGTGGATTACAACTCATACACACGTCATGTGTCCCATTTATAGAGCAAGGTTTGACTTCTTGACCTACACACAAATAAAAACAAGTATTTCCGATCAAATATAGCTGCCTCCTCACATAAAAAAAAAAATGAAATTGTCATAGGCATTTGACAAAAGGGAAACTATTTATTAAACCATTAATTAAAGTTTTACAAGGTGTGTAGTTTACAATTTCAGAAAGGATCAAATTAAATCATCATTCATTGAAATTATAAGATCTACACACAAAATGATAAACTGATATGTTCAACACCTGGCTATTCTCATACAAGAGTCTCAATATTAAGTACACTTGACATTTCTTTCAATAATGTATAATCAAATATAGTAAAGAGGTGGTTTGATTGAGAAATGTTTTGGTAAATCGATAGTAAAGTTGATTTAAAAAAGTAACATTTACAAACAATTACATTTCTTTTATTTCATACCATGAACTTGAGCCTTGATGCTCAGCCTGAGACTTCTTAAAATCTTGATTTTAGTGATTTGCATTACATAATTACTTACTCATTTTCCTCTATACACATAAAAGGCATTAAACATATTTTTATAAAGGTGACATGTTCATCAATGCAAAGTATTGTATATAGCATGGATTACCAAAACGAATGAACAGGCTATATGACAAATTGATTGGATTACCAAAAGGAATAAACCGGCTTAATCACATAATACTATGGTAAAGATGGTGAACTTACCAAGACCACATCGTGTAGGTTTGCAGCATGTAAAATGTTGATGTTTACGGTCCACTTTGTGCGACTGTAATAATTGTCCCTGAGGACAATCTCTACTGGAACCCATAACTTCCTGACATTCAAACTGAAATAGGAAGAAAGGATAGGGTTAAAAAAGGGCACAGAAATAATGTGTATAAAGAAACATGCAGAACTGATATTAGAAAGTTATCCTTTTCTCAAAGAATAACAAACTTCTTGGATAACTTCCCTTGTTTAGTTATTAACGCTCTTAACATTTTGACTTTTAAAAAGCTCTTTAATGAGTACTAGACCAGTATAACTTCTTTGATTGAGGCAGAATGACCTACAAAATAAAAGGAATGTAAACTCCAGAAAGAGGCGACAGACAACGCTTAGTCAGCTATTTAAGTCCCAAAATACTTTATGATACTCTATGCAGTTGTTTTCAAATTTGTAAAAATAAACAATTTCGCTCAATATTGCTAAACTAAAGAGATGAAATGTAGTTAATTACAGTGTACCTACATGGATGTATAGAGTGCATTAAAAACACATAGATATGCATGTATAGGCATGTGCTGATACATGTGACCTTGATGTGTGTGTTGATTCTCATGTCAGCTGTGTACCATGATAAGACACACACAACAGACAATAAATACAACATGTCAATCACAACACACGACAAGCTGACTTGTTCAATAGATCAAGGTCACAACTATTGTCCGCAGCTAACATCCTGTATGGATTTAACAACTATCAAGAATGATACAGGAAGTCAACATCTCAGGTCGATTTTACCCTTGCTTTCTTTGCCATTTACTTTAATCCTGTTATCTTAGTCTGTCTTGTTTGGACATACTATATGTACACTTTGTTAATATGTACACTTTGTTAATATGTACACTTTGTTAATATGTACACTTTGTTAATATGTACACTTTTGGGGCGATTTTTGTTCCCTGAGATATACAACATAAATCCAATTATATAGATATGCTAACAGTGTCAATTTAAAACGTGGTCCAAAGTTTAACAAAAAAGTAATCAATAAGAAAAAAAAGTTTAACGGGTTGAAAGGAAATGTAACAACCTAGTTTCCACAGAAACATAACACAAAGCCAAGTTGTACATTACCACTAGAAAGACAATATTATTGTCTTATCAGGGGGCCCCTATATATACGGAAGGGAAGCATTTCAAATATTACAAAAGTCCTATAGACTGTCACAATCCAGTGATAAAGTATTCTAAGGTCAAGCAGACTGTGAAGATAAGTGGCGAATGCTTGAGGTAATATCCTCCGTTACCAAGGCCAAGTCAGTTGTGACCGATATCAGAACTGATAAATAAAGAATGTGCACATGTCACGTAAACTTAGGCCACTGTAGTATAGTAATATATTATGATTGTCTTACCTTGACAAAAGCAGAAGGTCACGAAAGGAACAACACGTACGCACGTTGTGTTTTTTTTTACATCCCAGGCCTCAGCAATATTGAAACACTGATAGACGAGTAGACTGACAAGTAAGCAGATCAACAAACACAATGAGAGAGATTGGTGGAAGAATAGATTGAAAGAGTAAAATCAAGGCTGATAATTTCACCAAACCCTCTCTCAGATAACTTCTCTCAATGTGTGGAGGAACGCACAATCATTGCCAGTTTTGCTAACTTGAAACCTATGAAAGCATGTACAGGGGGGAATGTATGTCGGATGGCCTAGACTGGGACTCTAAAAATTCATAGAAAAGAAAAGAGTATACCCCTACCTTGCATCGCGCACTTTCTGCGCATTGGAGGGGGTAATTGGAGACTGGCACAGCGTGCAGTTTTGGTAATCACATCACAAGGTATTGATATAAATGCCAGAAACATGAGCCTCTTTAGAGCATCTTGCGTCGTGAACAAAAGCAATATAAATACTAATGCGTACGTCAGGTAGCATCACTGTCAACCTTCTCATGCTGATAAAGCCAGCATTTAAGTTACACCAGGACATTTTTTTTTGAATTAAATAACTGTCAACTCACACCAGCGGTGCCGGGGAGGTGGAAGACTGTAAGAGAAATGAGAACAAATAAAAGAATAATAAGAGGGAAAACAAAGAAGATTACAGTGAAGATAATCAGGCCACCGAGACTAACAGATGATTACTACAAGCTTGGCATCTTTCTATGCCAGAAATAGACTCTAAACGAGGTGTTTTTTTCGCGAGGTTGAGACAAATTCGCAAACTGTATCATCGAGAAACTATTGAAATCGTGTCGAATAAAACTTGGGTGACGTTTCAGTATCTTTCAATAAAACATGTTTTTAGTAGCACACAATTAGCATAGCATAGCATAGCATAGCATAGCATAGCATAGCACAGCATAGCAGCATGCACTTCGTCGCCTTTCCTCCTGACATAATTACACTTTGTTTCTAATGCAGCATAATATGTATCATTATGCTATCTCTATTATTAGCTTCGTATGAAAAAGATATTACAGAAAAGGGATAACGTTATATAGATTGAAGAATGTAGACTGTATACCAGATGAGAGATTGTTTTGAAGGCTGAGCCAGGCGCGTGCCACCTCCCAAGTAGAGATCCAAAATGCTCTTAATTTGCACCGTTCATAAATCATTTTCAAAATTAAATATCGACCGCGAACCATTGATTTATCACAAACCAAGCCCCCACCACCCCATTTCAAAATCCTAGCTACGCGCCTGACTTGGACGACTAACTTGGTCAGGTCAGAGTGGTGACACGGGTAGTAGATAATACAGTCTACAATGCGTATTGGTGTCACCGACCGACACTGGCATGAAGGCCCGCGCCTGGTGTCTCCTGCCGATTAAGATTTCCCGCGGTGCCGCAGGGGACCTCAGACATGATTGACACACAAGCTACTATTGTGTTTGCTATGATGTCTCCGTCTTTTATTGAAATAATATCTTAGCAAAGAGTATGAGCTCGAAAACAAAATGATTAAATTAATACACGGTGAAGCGAAATATCTCGCAAAGAAAATCTGGGTTTTAAAAAGCCGTATGATACACCCTGTTGCTTTATCTGTGTATGGTAAGTAATTCGTTTTAGTTCTTTGATAACAAGTTCGTGAACCTGATACCCCGCCGGCAAACAAGGACAATTGGAAACATATCTATTAATTTTTTATTTGCGAATGTTATATAACTTGAAGCCTTTTGAGCTCTGTCCCGTAGCGCGTTTGGCGCTATTTTCATTTCTAGAAACACGAGCCTAATGATATATGATATTCGAAATGTTACAAATTCTGAAAACACCTGTCCAAATAACACAGCCAAACGAGCTCATCAACAAGTCTCTTAACAAGACAAGCTACGTCATCAATAGGAACAATCTACGAACAAATTGCTCTACCTATAAACTTACGAAATGACACAACACCATAGCACGCTAGCCTAAAATCTAAATATAATATGATCGTAAAAACTGAAAGTTTGCAGACGGCAGTCGCGACGAAAATGTTGCATGAGATGATTTTTTTAATTCTTTTAAAAAAATACATGCTGACATTCGGATACAAGCCGGAAGGAGGGTCCAAGTTTGTGATTAATTTTTTAGATGAGGGATGTACTAGAGACCAGGCCGAGTTAACATTTTTTGTACATTTGAAAGGAGTTTCAAGTATTTATTATAAATGCTGGTTATATCGGCGACGGTGCAACGAAGACATTTATGTGCTGCCACAAATAGGATGTAAGGTGTAGCAAAACTCGTACCCATTACCCTGTCCCAGTATACACTGAACTGACCATTACCCTGTCACAGTATACACTGAACTGACCATTACCCTGTCACAGTATACACTGAACTGACCATTACCCTGTCCCAGTATACACTGAACTGACCATTACCCTGTCCCAGTATACACTGAACTGACCATTACCCTGTCACAGTATACACTGAACTGACCATTACCCTGTC
>JAUUEB010510752.1:0-10035 GCA_032362205.1 Clione limacina | reverse complement strand
TGCTATCATATGTTTAAATTACAGCAAAATCCACCCAGAGACTTCGGAGATTAGGGAAGTGCAAGAAAGAAAGCAAGTAAGCAAGCAAGCAAGCAAGCAAGCAAGCAAGCAAGCAACCATACAATTCAGTGTATATTGTTATAGATAACACTAAATTATGCTATATTTGATGTCATATCCATGCAATTTACTTTAAAATAGAAAACATCATGCTAGGATTGGGATTGTACTCTGTGAGTACCGATGTTTCTTGTTCTTATGTTTTGCGTAACTTACTAGTGTTTTGTATAGTCTCGCTCACATGATAACAATTTTGAGATTTAAATATGCTCGTATCAGAAAAGCTTTGACAAAAGAAACGCTCTGACCCGTAGAAAAATCGCAACGTTTTCAAAAGGCAAACACACAAACTTAAACGCAAATTATCAATGTCATATTTCACATCATTGTACCAGCTTGTGGCATCATTTAACGTTGTTTGTTTTTATATCAACTAAAAAAACTAAAACTGTTTAAGTTCCAAAACTATATCGCAACGCATAGATTCCGTTTAACGAACTGTAACAACCACTGACTTTGCCATCAATCGGAATTAGACTGGCAAGATAATAACGATCAGGAGGTCAAAATGTGACTGACAATCACATTAGCAAATACATTTTTACTTTTAATAATAAATGTAACATGTTTCCGAAACAATAGAAACATGTTTTTTACTCTCAATTTGAAATGTCTATATCCTTAATCAATAGATATTTAATTATGAGTTATGAAATAGTTTTCAACACATCAATTTGGTAAATTAAATTATGTCTTGCTAAATTTCATTAAGAAATATGGGATATAAACTAAATTAAATTGATGAAGTAAAACAAATAGTTCAAATCTTACTTCTTTTGATCGATGTAATCCAACGAATATCCAAGTAAAGAAACACCAATCTCTCACCCGTCAAAAGCTTTTAACCACCGTCTGTCTCTCCCACTCGCTCACACAAGAACCAGACTCCGATATTGCTCAATCAGCTCGCGTGAGTTCCTCTGTCTCTTCGACTAGATATGGCACTTATAATATATAAGGGTTAAGCACGAGCAAAGTTTGCGATGTCTGTGGTTGCTAGGACTACACTTGCCAGACATTGATATCACTTGCACTCATAAAGCGGAGTTTAGTCCAACTTCGTTTTTCATCATTTATATCACTAAAAGAGTGTTTTTAGAAATTTTTAAAGTACAAAATAGTCATGTGCTTTATACATAGGAGCTGCGTCTTTTCGTTTGCTTATAAGCATGTATATTACCCACCGACTCTTTATTCCACACACCATATAATGCGATTTTGTCAACCCGTTTGTATTCCAGGGAGAATGCGCTATTTTCCTGTGTGGTGATAAACTGACATTCCATTTCACAAATTTCATTTGTTTACTTCCGTGATCATAGGACAAATTGAGTTTGTAAAACCATGAAGTCGCACACAGTTCGATGTAAGTAAGGATTTTACAATCAACACTTAATAAACAAGTGTTTTATATTGTTTTCCTTACTTGTCATGATATTTAATCAAATTAGATGCTTTTTTGATCAAAAGAAATCGATACTTCATAAGAACGTGTTGCAAAGATAATTGTTAAACTTTGTGTTAGCAGTCAGCAGATAACAGAACGTCAAAATCAAACTAAAATGAAACATTTGTCATACGGGGGTGGGGGGGCTTTTAATCCGATGTCTAAATATATCGACCAGTGGTGCCGCCTAATAATTGTCACCGGTATACCCTAATATATTTCATTCATTTTATTTACACAACTTATAATACGTTCAGGAATGTGTTTTTATTTGGCTTTTAAGGCCAAAATATAAATTGAAATATACAAATTTGTTTGCAAATCATTCAACAATTAATACACTTGTTAGATATATGGTTTTCTTAAATTGTCCGATGTTTAACCAAATTATATGCTTAATTTATTAAAAAAAAATCATATACTTCATAAGATTTTGTTGCAAACATTCATCGTCAAAACCACACAATTTGTTTCCTTCTAAGCCTTTGACATTGAATGAAGAATTGTTTGATGTCTTCCACATTCAATAGTTCGAATACTTCTACTATACTAACTGAAAAAAGTATTCCCTTTACAGTTCAGAACTGATAAAGATCGATATATTTCAAATCATTAAATTCATGATCAACATTAAAAGCATAAACAAATTATGAAGACAATATCATTCAATATTCTAAAAAGGTGTATCAAAGATATGTATCATCTAAAAAATAAACACTAACCTCTATTATGATAATATTTGTTAGCAACAGAGTAATTATAAAGATACTTTGGACCTCATACGATGTTCATTTTTAGATACAATAACCATGCTTTAGTCTACGACTTTAGTAACAGAATACTATAAAAGTTAACGATGCAACAGATCAGGTTGGGGGACAATAGTTTATAAATTACTTTTAGAAGTGGAGATATTTGACTGGGTAGTAGCATCCTTGTTAGTTAAATTGTTTACACATATACGCAACTATAGCTTCAATAAACATGCTTAATATATTGCAAGTAAGGAGAACGTAGTACATAAATCAATAATCAGTTTTGTTAAATAATGTACGAAAAAGACTAATAACCTATTTGGAGGCTGAAGTTAACATGTATAACGCCCAAGAGTCGGAAGAGAGACACAACCCAGAAACATCTAGCACTAGAACGAATGAATGAGTTTTACAGAATAATTATATATTTCGAGATAAAAAGCCCCTGAAACCGTTTATCTTAGACAGTTTGAAATGCCTCTGGGACATTCTGGCTTGTATCAAACACATTCAAGCACAGTTTTCAGATCCAAACGTCACCGCCGTCTTCAAATTTGCATAATAATGCTGAAAATATATACAGACGATTGCACATCCCTACAAAGGTCGATTTGAATATGTATATATTCGCAAAACACCAATAAAATGTTCAGATCTTTTATTCAGTTTTCTTGCAGAAATAATAGTAACATGTTGCAGGCTTCGATTTAAATAACGAATGATTTAAAAGTGATGTTACGAGATCACATTAAGTTGAGATTTTGGCAAAACTGTTAGGACTGGACCAACACAAAGTTGAGATTTTGGTATAGTGTGTTAGAGCTGGTCCAGCAATCAGTTGAGACAAATTATGAAAAAAAATCATGGTCTTAATTCCCTTAAAGCTGAAATCCAAATTTTAAAAAAGGTTTTACTGAGGTATGTCCCTTTAATGACATAAATGTACGTTATTTACGCAGTGGACGCAACGTTGCTGATGATCGTGGTTGTACTCTAAAGAAGTACCCGTTTTATTTCATCTGCATTTTTCTTTATTTCAGTTTTTCAACCTCTAAATTTCAGTTTTCCCAATTATTTATTTAATTTTCATGTTTCCACAACCACAGTTGTATTGTTAGGAGTGCTATAATTTTTTCCTGTCTGTTTGTTTACGCGATAGCTTGAGAAATATTGCTCGGATCACTTACATTTTTAAAAGGATGGTAAAGAACGAGTTTTGATTTTTGCTGTTTGAATTCATATATATTTGTAGAACCTTAACTGAGTTATGACCCTTAGTTTTTCCCATATGTTATTTTTAAGATTGGAAACACGCTGTGGTCTCATTTTCAGAATAAAGAATCTGAAATCTTATACTTAAGTACTTCTAGTGATTATCAAACAAAATATTTCTCAGTTTTTGGAAAAATCAATTTATTTCCCATTGAGCATTTGATATATTATATCCGCTAATATTTACGAAAACGCTGTGGTCGCATCGTCCAAATTATGAATCTAAATCTTGCACAGAGGCTTGTTTCGAAGTTCCTTAAAAGCTCATATCTCAATTTTGTCAGGTATGTCTCTTTTATGATGTTTATGTATATCATTTACGCAGTGGAAACATTGTTGGGATTAGGACCCTTGAATATTGCACCCGGGCTCTGACGATTCGCTAGTAGTAAGACGCTCAAATCTTGCTCTCCTAGTCATCTTCTAAAACGGTGTTCTCAATTTAAGAGACCACTGACAATAAACAACCCGCCTTTTTTAATCCGAAATATAACCAATATGTCAATGAATGTGTTCTTGAAGTTGAAGAATACGTGTCTTTGATGGTCGTGCTTGTACTCCATACAAGAACTAATTTTTCTAATTAACGTTCACTTTCTATTGATTCTATTGTTATAAATCTCATAGATTAGAACCCCCTTTTTGTCCTTCAAATCAATTATTTGTTAATTATAACAGTATTTCACCTTCATCTTGTTTCCAAAATGTTCTGTTTTGCTTTCTGGTATCTATTCTGCCATCTAATTGATCATATTTCTTGTTTTGTTTGTTTGTTTTGGTCTTTTTTCCTTATAAATTCTTCATCTCAATTCGTTTATACATTCTTTCCAGGAAAAGACAGACAGTATACAAATCATATAAATAAAGGGTTCCATAAACTGATTACAATTATAGTTTGGCGCAGAAGTATGGGTTGTGCATCAGAAATGTCAGACAGCGTAGTATTAATTTCCCGTTCACAATATTGGTTTTCCTGGATAACATTGAAATGCATGATTCCATGAGCCTTTGAGTGAAGTTCCAATAAATATTGATATTGGGTGCCCAACCGGATATTTGTCTTTATACACTTTGCGTACACTTTTTGGATCTCTCCAAAAAAAGAAACGCTTGGAACCCTGTTAAGGAGTCATTACTATTTAAGTAACATTATTTGCTCAACGAAATATGAAACGCTGAGCACAAATGAGACGCAAGAGAATACTATCATTCTTGTTCACTCCTCAAACTTGGGTCTTATTCATAACTACGGTATCGACAGTTTTTAGCTATTAACAATGCTATAATTGTAATATGTTTGACAACAGAGTAACAATAGAAATACATTCAAACATTTGAGATTGATTCCTTTTACTTTTTGTGTATTAGTATTGATGAATAATTTAATGTTGCATATGTCAGTACTATTTTATAAGAATAAAAGTATAGCTAGTTAAGCAATCGTTTGAAGTGACACCACATACACAGAACAAAATACACAACATTTTTTTAGTTTGTATCAGAAGACCTTCCGATGACCAATGACTCGGAGCTCTTGTTAATCTTGTTTTGAAGACAAGCAGCTGAAGTATATAGATGTTGATATGTTTAACTGATAACATGGCAATTATTATTGAAAAACAAACTTGTTTCCTTGAATAAAGTTATAATCATGACGTAATACAATTATTGCATATTTTGTCTACATTATCCGTAAACAGAATGGAACGTATTGACTTGATTTTCTAACGTTGGGGCATTACATAATCAATTTCAAATAAAGGTAGTACGTTGTCATTTCCTTTCAGAAATATGTATGATGTTTGAAACAACTTTGCATTTTTTAAATGGATTGGGACGGACATTATTGATGAGTGAAATTATGAAGCTGGACTGGAAACGATGCATTTTCCAACTCCTATAAAATCATACAATGACTGTGAACACATCAGCCAATATATGAATGCCACTGATTCTTTTCGATTGGTTGGCAAGCTGACAACGACCAGGAAGGAAAATGCTGCCATAAAAATGAATTTGGAGAACAGGAGGAAGCAGCCGTCTTCACTGCACGAAATTTGTGGTTGCCTAGTTTTTGAGACAAATGGTAATCTTTTTTACGAACATTAGCCGAGTATTTATATAAATTGTATATTGATGAAAACAATATCTTCAATTGTTATTTCAATCTTAATTATCAAGGTCAGTGTTATTGAAATATCTGATATTATCTTTTTTTTAATTTGTAAAATGCTGTCATGATTTTGTTGGAAACAAATCTGACCGAGATCTCAACCTTTGTCATGTTTGAAAAGAACGTCAATAAATCAGACATAATCATCAATCAACTAATGGCAACTACAATGAAAAGCTTTTTGTCTTGTCATGAACCAAATGTTGGAAAATCATGAAAATGGTTGAATCAAAGGCTTTTATCTCAATTCTAAACCCAAAGTCATAAGCATTGAATCTCACATCATTTCCTATTTCCGATTTGTTTCTTACTCTGTATTTATCGATGAATAATTATCCGATTTATTATCACTTAAGTATGCAAATAAGTATGATAATTAGTATGCTAATAACGCATTAAATCGACAATAAGTATAACGTTAATGAATGAATGTCAAGCTTTAAGAAAATTCTGAAGTTTATATTCATGAGATTAGAAACTTAACTTGTGTTTAAGAATATAAGGAAATTGCCCAAAGTTGTGAATAATTTTCTTCTCCTTCTTGAAATGGACTCTTTTAAGTTTCATAATTATTTCTCATTCATTTGTGACACAAAAACAAAACATTAAACTGACATTTAAATCGCATCTAAACGCATGATCCATAGTTTCATATTTCTTAACACGGTTATCTGTACAATTGTACTTATATTTAAAACAAATGTGTGCATCCAAGTTGATCAAATATGTCTATAAGAAAATAGATTAAGGTCACAAGATGTTAACATGTTATACCCGTAACGTCAATATTATAAGCTGAACGGAAAAATTTAATTTAAGATAAAAGAAAGCTCACAACAGTGTATTGTGTTCACGTTTAATAAGATATAAATAGATAAGCATATTTGGAGAGTCCAAAATGTTCTCAGGGAGACCTTCTTCGTCTACTCCAAAAAACTGAATGTCACCTCTTGGCTTTCGATTCTACGTTATTTCCTATATACTTTCCGGTATTCTCTTGTGCTTAATTCTCCACGAGTGGACAACAGTCGATCCAAATCGCCGTATTTCCACCGCTAACTATCATTTACAAATATATATATATGTAATAATATCGGCCAATTCTGTCAATTCCCGATCAAACCTGATGCCTTCTGTTTATGCTGACCAACTATTGTAATAAAAGATGTCAAGTAAAAAGTGTATCTCTCTCAAACAAATGTTCACACATTTTCCGGTTTTGCACTTATTAGGACCAAAGGTGACAAGAAATAAAATACATATTAAAGAAATGTCATGACATATACTAAAAACATTCTTGTTATCATACTTTGATAGTGCAGTGTCCATGGAAACAGTTGAATTTACATTTTTAATCTGTTTTTTTGTTATCTGTTTGTTTATTTATGGTTGGCTGGATTATGTGTATGTAATGGGATTACAGCCACTTTTTGACTCAATAGACATGAAACTTGGCCAAAGTATTGGTAGACATTACCAGATGTGTAGTTAAGCTTTTGGTGTACTTCTGTTGTTTTTAAGAAATGTTGTTAGCTTTTGAGTTTTGACTATGTTTTCTCTATGAACAATCAGGAATCCAATCGTACGTATTTATAATAGGTGATACCGCACGGTCAATGGACGCAACATTATCTTGTACAAAATTATAAAACTATGAATTTTAAAACAAGTGTTGGGCGTATAAGTTATATACTTATGGAGAGAGAGGGAGAGAGAGAGAGAGAGAGAGAGAGATAGAGAGAGAGAGACAGAGGTCTACATGGTTGTAAAAAGGTTACCTTCCCGGGAAAATCATGGTACTAAGCCAGTAGGATAAGAAGGATAAAATAGTCTATTGTCATATACATATTATTTACCTAACACATAATGATTTTCTTTCTGATCTTCGGGAAAACGTACGATATAATCATATAGCCACATACACATTTAACTAGACATATCAGTATTATACACTAATTATCATTCCGGGCATCAACTGATCCTTTTGTCGTTTTGACAAAACGTTTAAGACGATATTCGTCGTGAGTACTGCTGAAGCCATAGCAAAAATAATTGGTTGTGTAAGGATAAGTTCAATTAAAGCTTTGTGAAGTGCACACATATTTCTTGTTTTACTTGAAAAGACTTTAGTAGTCTTATGAAATATAGACACTACTGGCCTTTTCTTGACAATCTGATCAGTGTTTGAACTCAAATTAAGATCATATGCGGTCTGTACACCCAACAAGGTAAAATTATTTAAAATAACAACTTCAGACACATTCATAATTAAAAGGGCAATTTAATAAAAAAAAAAATTGAAATCTATTATGATTTCCTTTGTATTTTTTACATAAACTCAAGAATCGTAAATTTTGTTCCGATATTCTTGCCCAGCAACAGTAGTTTTATCAGCAGATTTAATAACTGAACAAATAGGATATGCAGAAACACAATCATGAGTAAAAATACTGTACAACATTGGCGAGATCATACAAACGTGGGGCATTCCAGTATAACAAGTGATGGTGTCTTAGACAAATTCACCAGTCTTGACAAATTGTGTACGATCTATAAGAAAATCAAGTACCCATTCACACAGCGATAAGTTTGTGAAACAATTTGATAATTTATATAGATCGTATTAAAGGCGGAGCTGTAGTCAATGAATATAATTCTAACATAAATTTTGAATCAAGAAATTAAAAACACATTGTGTAAGGCAACACATAGATTTTTCCTGTAAGCAAATTGGAACGGGTCAAGTGACTGGGGTAAAACCGAATTCATATGACAAAGGAGAAAACTACTTTCCTAACAATTGTTGTTAATGCTACAGGTCTATAATCAATCAAACATGTCCCAGTTAAGCATTTGGAGCAGATATAATTAGATACTGTGTTTTAGAATGTTTGGCACATGGGGGGTATGAAGGCACCAGTTAAATTTAATAGTCAGAACATAACATAGTTCATTAGCACACGAGCGTAGGAGTCTTGGACAAATAGTATTAGGTCCAGACGATTTTCTTACTTTGAGCTTAGATACAGCGCGCCTGGTATCTTCTGACGACACTGTGAAAGCAGGTTCACAAGACTCATCCGTACTATAGCTATATAGTTCTAATATAGCTTATTTTCTTAAATTGTTTTGAAACTTATTTGAAATGTGCCTATGATAATTTATTTCCAAATTAGGTTTCTTACTCCCTGGCAAACAGTTGCAACAATGGCAAAGGGAATATTTGAGGAGCACTCTTTATTGGACATTTTGTATTTCAAAAGTTGGTCCGCACAAACTGAATGTGTAGCAATTTTTTGCCTGATTTCGTATTCCTGTCTTGTATTCTTTTGGCAGCCAATGTTGTCTCTTTCTTGGATATTTTGTATTACAATAATTGTTCAGTAACTTATTTGAATTTTGTCTTATGATAATCTATTTCGAAAGTAAATATGGGTTTGAAGAACACTCTTTATTTGACATATGGTATTTCAATAATTGGTGATCATAAACTGAATGTATAGCAAGCTTCTTCCTGGTTTCGTATTTCTGTCTGGTATTCTTTTGGCTTCCAACGTTGTCTCTTTCTCGGACAATTTGTATTACAATAATTGGATAGTACATATTGAATTTCTAGCATTTTGTTCCTGATCCCGTATGTCTTGTGTTATATAACATACCAAGTTTTCTCTTAAATTCGGCACATCTTTTAAAGCGATACAACTTGAATAATCTTTCTTACACTGAATATGTAATTTAGATCATTAATTAGACAATTTTGACACAATGTGAACATTATACTTTCATTTTAAAGCATCCAGATTAAGATTTAACAGACACAATCCATACAAGAGAAGATAAGATAAGATAATATATAACTTTATTTCCATTTATATCCCATTGTTTCGTTTTCACCTCTCATTTAAGTTTCATATTTACATGTTTAGACACATAGTTTGTCATTTGTTATTAGATAATGTGTATTTATATTCATTGTTTTGAGATAGATGTTCTTGTGAAAATACAAGATGACCGTAATATCACTGATTAATTATTTTTGCATTGAAAAAAAAAGTTATAAAATATTCTAGCTAAAAAACTTACATATTACAAGTAATAATAACAAAAAGATATTGGTCAAAAATGATCTTGAAAGCTAAATTTGACTCCCAGAAATGAAAACATGATAACAACTAGAAAAATGAGTACTCCTAGAGAGTACTACCACGATCACCAGACACAAAGGGACATAACTCTGTCAAAACTGTTTTATTTTCAAAATATTAAAT
>JAUUEB010510730.1:0-10036 GCA_032362205.1 Clione limacina | reverse complement strand
TCACTCTGTCTTTCTCTCACTCTTCCTTTATGTCTGTCTCTTTTCCATTTCATTGCTCTCTTTTCTCTGATTCAACAATAACAACATTGTTAACATTATATGCACATTTTTTGTTTTCTCCATGTTTAAATTGGCACCAATAAATGTAAGGCCGCTCATTATTTTATACTTTTGCAATTTAAATCACTTAAAGCAATTAATTCAATATATAGGTGATACAAACGTTATTAATATGAAAACAATTAGTACATTAAATGTTTTTTCATTAACAATATCGTGATAAAAAAGGAACGAACCTCTACGTGTATGACTGTTTTGTCAGAGGGTTATTGCTAGAATGGCAGCAATGCCAAAGTGTCACCCTATCAGTAAAATTGTAAGTTAATATCAAGTTAACTCGCTGGTTAATATATTAAAATTATAACATACATTCTGAAATAAAAACTATATATATTAAAACATTACGGAATGGCATTGGAACTAGTTTTGATAAGTAACTTAATGCGCTTTTCTGTTTTAATCCAACATTTTGTGCAAAGTTTATAATACTGTACTTTCCAGCTGTAGAGCTTGTATGAATGTTTCATTTTCAGAAAATGTATTATCTTAGATATGAGCTTGACCAATCAAATTCAAATGATTTTCCCGTTATTTCAGAAGACGAAGGTACACCGTTTGATGGATTTTTGCCCTTAAATGAACAAGATGTAAAAGCTTTGTTCTCAAATCACCCTTAAAGCTATGTAGCCTTGATCCCTCCCTTCCAAAGTCTTCCTGCATTACATTGATTTGTCGTTACCTTATATTACCAACATTATAATCATATCAACAATAGAATTGTTCCCCCTGAATTTAAAAAAAGTTTTTGTTACCCTCATTTGAAAAAAACAACCTTGACCCCAACTCTTTCCAAAACAAAACAACAGACCTTTATTCATTATCCCATTTTTGGCTTTAAAAGGATAGTTTTGTCCCAAATTCAACCGCATCTTTATAAAAAATGAATTAATAGAAAAGTTTCAATCTGCTTACAAAACAAAGCACAGTAATGAAACAGCTGTTTTTAAGGTTTCATCTTATATATTCAAAAGTATTGACAATGGGAACGTCTCAGCTTTAGCCCATCTCGATATCTCTGCTGCCTTTGATTACTTGATCATAGCGTACTCTTAACATGACATTTTAAAAACAAGGCAATGCTTTGAAGTGGGTAGAGTCTCATCTTCTTGGCAGAAATCAGCAAATTAAAATCAATGATATTCCATCTGATCCCCTTGTTGTAAAGTACAGTCTCCTCAAGGGTTCCTTTCTTGGTTCAGTTATCTTTTCTTTGTATGTTCAATCCTTAGTCATAAAACAGGAGTCTTTGAAATCGCCAAGGACAAAAACAATTGCATGTACCTAAGTTTTTGTCCTTGGTGATTTTAAAGACTCTTGTTTTATGACTATTTCAAATAATCACCCGTAGTCAAACCCTATTTATCGAATAAGAAAGTACTCAAAAGCGCAGACCAGTTTCCCACAATGTACTCAATGCTTCGATGTTATACAAAGAACCCCTGTAAAAACTCGTAACAGAGGTTCACGCCAATTTCCCTTCATAGTTTTAAAAGCCTAAGTACGCTCCTGTATTCTACCAAAAGATGAAACAAAACATGCGTCAGGCATCCTTGGTATTGGGTCTTAACGCAAAATGCCCCCAATTTGAATACCCCCAAATGCGCTCCATTTTTCTTCCTCTCACTAGAAAGGATTCATTACCTTTAAAAATATATGTTACTCTCCCATTTGAAAATCCTACATACGTCCCTGCTTTCTCCCCAAAAAAGGAAACAAAAATCTGCGTTGTCGAAATTTTTTGAATCAACCTCTGGGATTTACAATGTCCAAATTGTAGCCACTCTTTAGAATATTTTGCTACCCAGGATCAAGAAGACACACTTTTATTGAAAGCAGTGTTGAAAATTTCCAGTTTACTTGTTCCAAAATTCAAACTCCAGCCAAATCTATCCAAGGACTTTTGAGAAAATCGTCACGCAAGCACACACGCCCAATATATATATATATCAGTTTCATAATTTCAGTATTTCAGTTATCACTAGGTTGCTTGTTTTGACTGTATTTTTGATACATCATTATTTGAACAATCATGATTATGATGTTCTGTTTGGTCCGTTGGTGCTTGATATACTATCTACCTGTATGTGGTTTGAGGATGTATCGTACATTATTCTATTTTATTTTATTTTTTTTATTTTCTAGTGTTTACTTTTGTCACGAACGGTGCTTCCAATTCTTCCTTGGTATCCAATAACAAATGACTAAAAGATTTAAAGCTACATGGTAGCTTTGTGAGTATTTATGCCATAACTATCCCTATTTATAACATGTTTTGTCCTGCTTTAAATGATTAAGCTATTGAAATTTAATACAATGTTATTTATTTGTTTTAATTTTAATTTTAATTTTAATTTGACGATACTTTGTTCACTTAATTCATTATGAGTTTCTCATCTATTTCTTATATATTATGTACTGATGGTGTGTCTGGTGTTGTTTACTCTGAAATATTCGTGACTTTATTGATATGTTTGAGTGAAAAGATGTTACTTAAACTTTATTTATATCTTTTTCAGCCCCTGTGGGCGAAAATTTGGGTTATTAAAGTACCTTGCATGTTCAAGAAGGAGTCGAGTTCGGTGTTTTTATCTTCATTTTATCTACTACTTCAATTCACCTGAACCAGTTCCTAGTGCGGTGTCAGCAATTACAGTCTTGTTCTTCAACCAGTATATATACATATATATATATATATGATAAATTGTCTGAAATAAAGGTTACAAGTCAACCACCCAAGATGAAAGCATTGTATTTGAACCACAACTAAACCACATCAACAGCAATTTGACAGTCGACAACCCCATGACACAGTTAACAACTTTCATTTCTACAGTCTCAAGTTTTCTGATATAAAGGAACATTTCATCCCAAGGTCACTAAACACCAACATCAACTCATGCAGAAATACATCTTCTTTAAATTGACTTCTGACAGAATGACGGAACTTAACACGCCACTGTCACAAATAGATAACAACGATCATTCTTTCCTGTCTGACTCTCATTCAATCACTTTCTCCTTCGCTGTCCTTGATTGCATATTACTGCATGTCTCTGTCTTTGTTTTTCTTTCTAATCATGTCTCTAATTCACTCTCCTTTTTCAATTTCTCTCCCACAACTTATCACATCATAACGAACCATTTTCCCAACTATTCTTTTCCCTTTTTATTTTAAACTCTCGTTCCTATCATCTGACTGTCAGTGAAGTGGTCTTTGCCAAACAACATCCGTGTCATGCAAAAACTCTCAACAAGATCTTCCTATTATCATCTCTACAACAAGATCAGTCTAAGGACGGAAGTCAACACACACTTGTCTCCCTTACCACAGTCTCGTCACTTGTAAACGACAACCACCCAATTTCCTCACTTCATCCTTAACATCTAATGCCATTTTCTCCTTCATCTCTGTCCAAATCGATCTCAACTCAGAAGCAAAGATTTCCCTACAAAATCACTGGCCACAAGGCGCTAAGTTTGCTACACTCGCTATGCTGTGATTATATTTTCTTCAACTTCTCAATCATTCTTGCTTGACTCACCGCAACGCCCAGTGCGCATGCACAAGTTTGACCGGTTGCCTTCTGGGTCCTCGTTCATCATGCAAGGGCCATCGACCACCCCTGACTTGGTCAAATACAAATATGTTTTGATCGATTTGACAAGGGCGTGTGGTGAGAATGTCGCTGCATTTAGGAATATTAAAATATTGTATCCCTGCGTCTCTTGGTAATGTAATCCATGTATTGATCTGTCTTGGTTTGAATATGTAGGGTTAACTTTTCTTAAGTTTTCCTTTCAGAGAAATTTGAGAGAGTTATGAGCAATATATATTTACTGGTTTTGCATTATAGTCAGCAGTCATATAATCTTTTGAGATTATAAAGATATATCAGATCCAAAGACGTGCTAGGTTTATAAACACACCACCTTCCCATATCTTTGTTGTAATTTAAATTTTAAGAAAGCTATGCTATAATATCATTTGAACAAAATATTAAAAATACAAAACAGTTAAATTGGAATGGTCCTGAACTTATCTCATCTTTGTGACTGAAATATTTTCAAAAAATAATGTAAGCCAAACAAACAAAACATATCTTGTTGTAATTGTTTAAAGTCATAACGTTATTGAAATTTATATTGTAGCTACAAACTGATTAAATTGTAGTATTTCAAACAATTAAATAAAAGCAACTTTTCAGCGAGTTTTAAAATATTAGATCGACCTTTGTACCTAAAAGCAAGATTAATTCGAAAATTCTTATGTATATTTTCTCACGGCCATCTACTTGCTTATCTTTTCTATAAAACACATTTCAACATGTTCTTTATTGTCCTTGGCAATAAGCAGGAGACGGAAATAAAATGCAGTTTCTAGCACATACTCTAAGGTCTTTAGTCAAGTAAGTCATAACAGTGAACAAACGTCTACACCTGCTGCTGGTGTTCATGGCCTTTGAAATCGATGTGTTTTCTCTCCCCTACTGTGCGATCCCACCACTCAGAGATCCTTTGACATTGATTTGTTTACCTAACTGTTGGTGCTGAACGAGAAAACGTTTGTTTTTGTTTTTGTCCCCGACAGACACTTTGAGACGCAAGCTATTCAGAAAGGTCAATCTAGTTTTGAGACTAGAACAGAGGTTAAAACTTGGGGTGAAGACGTTAACCTATAGACTTTATAGTTGCCAAAGAGTAAAGAGCATGTGGCGATATGTAGAATTTCTGTAACAAATAAGATAAATGTCTACATGCTGCATGTAGGAATCTGTCTGATACTATGTTTGGTCAATGAATCAAAAAGTATAGATAAAAGATTGAGTGAAGTTCTCTCGTCTTTTGAACTAGGTATGCATCTGTATGTGAATACCCTAGATGGTCATAGAGAGTGAACTTTAAAAATAAATCAGAATTATAAAAAAGAATAACCTGGCCTGCTGTGGAACTCACAGGAAAACTGCCTTTTACGCGTTCAAATCGTTCAACAAGCATACATACAATAACATTCACTGGTATACAATAACATTCACTGGTATACAATAACATTTACTGGTATACAATGTCTGGTGCCTAGTTAAACGAGATGGTGATAAAAATCAACAAAAATAATGGTATGCACTTGTGAAAATCATATGATGTGTCGATTGTCGACCACCCAAACGATGGTTTTTTATTTTCCGTGGACAGAGTACCCCGTGTTCTATCATCCCTATACAGGGAACATTAATCAAGATGTTGCTATTATCTTTATTATTAACGTTTTGTCGAAAAGCGTACCTCACTGCACTTCACATGATTTTGTTCCCACATGTTAATAAGATTGTTGCTGAAGATAATAAACACAGATTTAAAGACGGTGCTTAGTGTATTAACGAGAAGAACAAAGCGATGTTAGACTAAACTGTATATTCCACAGTTCCCTATATTTTTGGGAAGTATATAAACAAAACACAGTTGTCGTTTGAGGTAAAGAACAGACAGATGATCATGTTATGATACCAAATACCCCTCTTCCTGGAACAGCTTCTTCTTCCAACACTTAACTTCACACCTTAGCTTCTGGTTTCCGCACATTTCTATTAACTGAAAGCACTAACAGGAAATCAAAGGAGAACGAAAGAATAAAGTGAGAAAGGGATGAAAAAAATGTCCTTTGAAACGATATCTTTTCGCGTAGCGTCATAGAAAAGTTTTATTCAGACTTTAGAGCAATTTTATTCAGACCTCTGTAGTCTGTAGTCTGTAGTTAGGTGGGATTAACCAGCAGGTAGAGTCTGATCAGCTTGCTCGAGGACTTGCAGTTATCCTAGCTTATGAAAGGAACAATTCTCGTAAATTTGACTCCAGTGTCGACCGTTAAATAAGGTGAGGATTAACCGTTTAGGAGACGATAGTTCTCCGAGGTATCGTTTTTACAGATCAACTTCAGATAGTTTTGTAGATTCAAGATGCCTGCTTGGTGTCTGTGATACTATCTAAATCCAATAATCCTTTCAACTCATGAACTGTTTCAACAATTGATTATATGACCTATGACCCGTCCTCGTTCTTTTAATGTTTGTTTTGCAACACATAATTACTTCTTTGAGGAAGGATGATTCATTAAAATTGTATTTGGAATGTGCACTAGTACTTAACAGATGTAGTGTCTGGGTTACTGATAAAAAAGCTACAACCCGTCTCGAATTACCCACAAAGTGTGTTAGATTCAACTTGATGCATTATTTATATTCTTGGATCTGCATTTTTATGTCCAGTGTATGACTTCCAACAATCAAATAGTTTCCATGACGCCTTCATGTTTCACAAAAATAAGTGCAATAATTGGCTATAAGATCCTAATTAGCATCGGGGTCTCTGGTCATTACCTTTTAAGTTGATCCGAAAATGCATTGAATTTCTAGTATCCCTCTCCCCTTAAGCCATGAAATAAACATTGTCTAATCATAGGATCTCTATACCTTTTCGTAGTCAATGATAAAATAAAGCCGAGAGGCTTTTAATTTGACGTTTTCCAACATTTGCACACCTGACACCTAAAACTCAACATGAACTATTATATACCAATTTAAACACGGAGTTTTGTGTTTGATAAACATTTCTATTACGATCAATTTGAAGATTTAAAGAAAACTTATTTACCCATATTTGTCTTTAAAATTAGATTAGATTATCACCTTATAGTTGGTTCTCAAGGATATGTCAGAATTCAAAATCACACATTCATTACCTAACGCAACCTTTATCACAAATATAGTGATAAAGGGTTAAAATGAAATGATGGGTCAGTTTTGACGTTTTGTTGTGAATTTAAAAAGGTTAGGAGTTAAGGGTCCTTATTATCCCTAACAACCTGAGGGAAGTAAAGACCTTGGCCAGGGTGTAGTGAAGAGGGCGGGATGTCTGGGGATTGGTCTTTATTTAGTTTGATCAGAGGTAACAAACAGATTAGCCACCTTCAATTTCCAAAGAGATCCGTCTCATATTGCTTCTACCTCACTAGGTCCAACTGTGTCTGATACACCCCATGTACCTTGTTGAGACTCATCGAGGCGACAGAGCCTGACTAATAAACGACTGTTAGGAATCATATTAAATAATAGATGTCTCGCGGTTTGTTGTATACATTTTTGTTAAATTGGCTTCATTTTTTGTAAGTTCTGATATTGGGATAGGAATATTTGGTTAAGATAGTGAATGTCTGTCATCCTTTAAAAATGGTTTCAGAGTTAACGTTTTTTTCCCAACAAAAATGTTATTTAGTTTAGAAATAACATTGCACAACACAGGATTTACAATCCTGTTAAAGCGATGTTTTTCAATTCTCTGCACCTAGTTATTAGTTTTACAGTTTGTTGGATGTGAAATAGTAGTTTCCCTATATTGATATAGACATAGCTCAATTATCAATCAAATTTGACAAACATAAAAGTCATAGTTATTGTGTTTAATTTTTTATGTGGCTAATAAGTAAAATCGTGTAATAATTTCGATGAAATGGCGACTTCACTTTATTACAATGAAAAAGTGGTCTGATATTCAGTGTGTCTTTTTTATGATTGATAAAAGTTCAATAATTCATATATCTGTTTTGATTAAACTCAATAATAAAGAAGGTACGTAGCTAGTGGAATGGCAGGGGTGGCATTTGCAACGCCAATAACTTCCGCATGAAGTGAAGATTATTTGTAAGAAATTAAAAACATCAGAAATTGAATAAAGAAGAGTTTTATTCAGTAACAGTTTTATCAGTTGACCCTAGTCAACCCAATAACTATACTCAAGTTACGTCCCTGAATTAAAGCACAATTCCTTCCAATTTGCGCGTTTTTATTTTGAAGCTCAGACGATTTCCTAAAAAAAAATGAGAACTCCGGTCGTACAATGTTGAACCCAATATCACAAAAAAAATTCATTTTTGCCTTAAGCTATTTTGTTACATCCCTTTCCCCAATAAACACGAGTGTCGAGCACGTGGGTGATAAAAGCAGAAGGGAATAAAATGTAAAACTTGAACACTGCAAGTCTTTAGATCAATGACTGATTAAAACTGTCTCACTGATTACCATTCCTCCGATTTTACAGCTTTACGCTTTTATGCAAATTTCAAGTGAAAGGCGGATAATAAGACACCGAGACTCAATATCTCAGCTTTAGAGTCATCTCCCTGACCGCATCCCTTTTTACACATTAAAGAAAGAAGAGTTTCGTCCTGACAGCAGAAGTGGAAATGAAAGGCAGGAGCGCGGAAAATGCAGAAGATAATTGAGACACAGCTTTGATTTCCTTCCAGTTCGCTGAATTTCACTCTTTTATTATGCAAACTTGTGTTTTGGTTAGCAAACGGTTTTAGGGGTGGTTGTGCCGAAATTGGATGACCAAGAGAAAATTAAAGCAGAGTGATTGAAAAAAGAAAAGAGCAAAAAAGTGACAGCAATATGGCGGTGCTTGGTTGCTATGGTATTGAGGGATAATTAAGGACGAAGAAGGGGGAGATTATTAAAGAAGGTCGGTAAGGTTAATTAGAATGTTCAGCCCTTGAGATGTCTTGACGATATAGAATTATGAATTTTGAGAGAGGGAAATGAACTAGAAGAATGAAGAATCTTGGCAAATAAAAGGGACTTAATCAAAGAGTAGGGATGAAAATGAAAGGGAAATAAACGAAAGTATTCTAAGAAACATTAATATTATAGTGATTAAAATTTGAACGCGCATTATTTGTTTGCCATTTTCAGTGAGCTAGTAATATGTTGTTATAAGACCCCGATTACAGAGTAATTCTACCTCAATATTGTGGATACAGGTGTCTGTGGTTAGATAACTACAGAGATATCTTAATTTTCAGTCTTGAAATGTATATGCAAGTGTATGGGCCTATCATATGCTGCTTGGATTCAAAACTGTAGTTGATATTGCTATCTAATTTTAGGCTTACACAGTTTCAGCTTGCTAGAGTATAGCTAACAATAAAAAGCATCAAACGAAAAGGTTTTCAAAATGCAAGACAGACAACCAAATCGTTTTGTATCCATTCATCTACCATGTTTCACCATAAAGATGTCAAAAGCAAAGAGGGTACGATGGGGTTACACATTATATGTGTTGATTTTCAAGTAACCATCAGACTTGTCCCTTCGGCTTGAACTCAAAATGTTAAATAACTTACAAATGATCAGACTAGATCAATGAATACTTGCAATAAAATAAATTTACGCAATTGATAACGTTGTTCTCATTACTGGTTTTAGCAACAAGGGCGTTCATATGGGACCTGACATCCATATATCGCTTTCTGGTAACGGGAAGAGCGTAAAACGTTTCGACAAAACTGGTTGCAAGTGATGACTATGACAAATATTGACAATTTACTGAGAGAAAACTTGATAAATAAGCAATGTCCTCAAACATACCGTGAAGGGTCCCATAGTAATATGAGAGACTTAAAACATTTCTTTTTCAACGAGGTTGTTAACTATCGTACAGTTCTTCACCAACCAAAATGCGTGGTGGATGTGAAGGCTAGCAAACACAGGCCATAATCTGGCGACAGTACAACTTATTTTGACAAAACTGACTTTAAAAAAATAAAAGATGACGGACAATTAAAGAAACTCTCGGAAGATGGAATGAGATTCTACCATATTTTCAGCATCCACAGATTGGATGCTTGAGATCTCTTTGAGTTCAGAGTTGATCTTGAGACTATAAAGTCCGTCAAGACAGTGTATCATGCCCGTCATAGACAGGGAAAACCTTAGATATTCTGCAGTAGTCGGGGAGAATCAGAGGATTGATTGCACTCAAATTCTACCGGAACTTCTTTTAATTGATCCTTATAGAGTGATCTCTGATGACGTCAAATTTTGTTTTGGTGCCCAAGCAAAGAAAGCTTGCTAACTGCGCGCTGATA
>JAUUEB010510719.1:0-10036 GCA_032362205.1 Clione limacina | reverse complement strand
ATGTTGATCGGCACTTTATTGTACAATGCATACAATGTTGATCGGCACTTTATTGTACAATACATACAATGTTGATCGGCACTTTATTGTACAATGCATACAATGTTGATCGGCACTTTATTGTACAATACATACAATGTTGATCAAACTTTATTGTACAATACATACAATGTTGATCGGCATCTTGCATCCAAACAAACAAATATAGATCTTAAAAAAATATTTTAAAACCAGAAACTGTTTTGTTGCTTACAGGCTTTTTATCAATAAAGATAAACTACATACACTGATGTATTTTAGTGTGAAAGATAATGTAATGCATCTTACAGGTGTATGTTCTATTTTGCAACGTCAATACAAATGGGTAAGTTGTGTGAATTAAAAGCATAACTTGAAAAAAACTAGTAACCCATGAAATTCAAATCATTTCTTCAGAGAGAGGCCTCAGCTAATCTTAGACATTTTGTTGATATTATAAACGAAATTGCAAATACACATGGTACCATGGGGGCATGAACGACGGATGCAAAGATTACGAAATGATATTCACCTTCTTGCTCGTAAAAATTTCCATCAGGTTTCTTTCGCTCAACTGTCAAACACGTTTTTACTCACACCCAAACAAATGAGTTCATTAAAACACACGTATTCATTTGTGTAGATATATCAACATACAGTTTCAAAAAATAAATTCCAAATAGCGATTGCTTTTTAAGAACCACAGCTGCAAAGATAATTATAATTTGGTCGCCACCTTGATATGAAGCGATTCGAAAATCTAATCAACTGTCTAGATATGTCAGAAGTCTTTATAAATGGTGCATGCTCAAAGCCGCATTTTGGTTTTTACAAAATCTTCGTCTTATTGTCTGTTTAAATCATTGGCAGTGGAGAAAACTAGGCAATTAAACTGTAATCAACATACAGGTGCTGCTCAAGCATTTTGCCAATCTGGCACTTTAATTTTTTAATTGATACATTTAAAACATATAAATTGTTGTCATCATTCAGTTGTGGTAGAGGATCGGTTTAATGAGCTTTCAGGGTGAATATATAGTAGAGCAAGGTGGTGTTCTCATTTGAACTTGGAACGAGTCTCAATTCAATTTCAGCTCATTGCCAATTCAATAATTTATTTGTTATGTTCTACTCAGATACGCCTTTACCTTACCATTCAACCTACCCTGTACCTAATCTCAAACTCTCTCATCTTGTCATGTCAGTCTGTTCGTCTTATAGTTTTGAATATTTTCGTATGTGTTTGATTTACGGCTCATATTAAGACAAACATGTTTATTTCAGGATCATACTTGTTTTAAACACCCAGTTGCCAAAAAAAATAAAATAAAAGTAGAACAACTTTTTTAATGAACATTGGTCGATATTTGAGATCTGGGTTATAACACAGTATGCATATTATCATCGTATACCCTTCACTAAGAGGTGTTAAATAGACCGATGACTGCTGTTATAAACTTAGATATTATTTCATATTTTTACAACTAAAACCTGACTAAACTCTCTTGTTTTATCGTATTTCAGAACGGTCAGCTAGTGACGAGGCAGAACGCTCCTTGTATACGCTGGTCAAGCTAGCCTCCAATTGGGAGTGTGTGCCTACAATGTTGGACAGCTTGTTACCCTACATGCGCAATTTATTGCCGGTCATTGAGCAGATAGAGGCCCCTGTTGTAGAAAAGTACATCAACGAATTATTTAATCAGCTTCTCAAGGTATTTACTAATGGAGAAAATGTTGATAATTTTAGGTTGAACTATATACTGAATTCTTATGAAAAAATGTTAAACAATAAAAACAACTTTTTATACCCCTTAATTGATACATTCACATTATATAATGATAATAGTATATGCCTTGATTTTGAATAAAGATCTAATATTATCTATGGTTATATTTTCTTATAATTCTCATGAAAATTAATAACTAAAGCAACTCATTTATCATTGAACGGACGAACAGATATTTTTTAACTGACAGTGCCAATGAGCCACTTTTATTTGTAAATATACATATGTATATACATGATATACAAGTTTCACAATAAATTATAACAATTTCACAACAAAATTAAAATGTATTTTCTGAACATTAAATAAATCCCTTATGAACAATGTAGACACAAGTGCAAAAAGTTCAGTACAAATATGACTTTCTTCCGTATTATGAGCTTGAAGTGTTAACGGAACGAACATTCTCGACGCCGTTATATTTTCTACACCTGTTGTTTGGTTATAGTGCACATAGGTCATAGCGTGGTTTTAAGTTTTAAGCTATATAAACTATTGTGATTGTTTAGTCTGTTCATGTCAAAGTGTGACGACATAAGCCATTCATACAACGACGCCCTGTACTCGCGTGATACAAGCTTAAAAGCAGAGATTTAGGTAACCATGATTCCTCACTCCGTGGTTGTAGTTCATTCAGTATGGACATAGGGAGCTGGAAAACTGATGCTAATGATTTTTTCAGCTGTCTGTATGTACACCAGAAGGCAGCCTGTCACAGTCTGATTGATTAACACGGGGAAATGAGACAGATACTACTAATTCAAATATTACTCTAGGAATATTAGTAATGTTAGTTAATATCACAATAAATCTGGATTCTGGATTGATGAATTTTGTGAACCTAATTCAAAATAAATGTTGACAATCTAACAATAAAAACAGCGTTGATATTTGCAGATGTTGTGAACAATTGTTTTTGTGCTTTGATTCTGGTGAATCGGCATTGTAGTCTGGCAGTATACGGAAATACCCTATGTAACAGTATTAAGAAAATTTGTCAATCGTTTTAGGTAGAAAAAAGGTGCTGAATCAGAATTCGACTGATGCCACTTTGTCATTATTGGGGAATTCGTTTAATTCAAGGTGGCGGCCAAGGTGTCGTCATATATAAACATAGCAAAATATGAAAACGGCTTATCTCGAAATCTAGCTATCATTAAAAAAGTAAAGGTAAAGTACATGTATCCATTGGTTTTAAGTTGCAGTGAATTCATTCCAGTTGTCAATTTTAAAGTTCAAGGTCATTTGAAGTTCAAGGTAAAAACTAAGATTTTGAAGTTCAATAAAGGACAAAAACATTTTATAATTTTGCCTTTTTATCATTAAACAACAAATTCGGTCACAATATTTTTCCTGAACATTTTTAATTTCAAGGTCACAATAATTATAAAGGTTATTTTCACCATTATATTATCACTATTCGTGTAAGCCTGGGGTGCAGATCTTTAATTATAATCAAATAGTTTTGGAATTTTAGAGGTTTAAAAAATACTTTTTCTAAATAATTTTAAAAAAATTGCAAAATTCACGCATGATTTGGCTCGAAATTAGGTCAAAATTAGCATATTTTACTGTTTACACCTATAATAAGAAGGCTGAAAGTCACACTTTTAAAGGTATCTTGTCAATTTAACTATCTATTGACATGGAAACAATGATTTTACTTGAAGAAAACATTTGAAGTAAAAGTTGAACATGAAAAAAACGTAAAAATTGGTGTTTTTATGAAATTTGTATTCAACCAGTAAGGCGAATTATTTAACTTTTTAGTTCACTTGGCGGCCATTTTGAATTATCAATTGCAAACAAGAAGAATGTTTATTTCAGATTTATCTTATTTCAGGTTTAGGATGATTTTTGTATCTAATGTTCGTGCAAAACATCAAATACCATACTTTTAATTCAACGCCGATATGGCATATTTGATGCAAACATAGATTTATGTTAATTCAATTTTTTTTTGCCTTGTAAACACTCTGAAATATCAAGGTTTACCTTGGAAATATTATCAGCTATAAATAGCAAATTTTCAGTTGGATTTTGTTCATATTGAACCTCGTGATTTTCTTATGTTTATCAGAAATAAAAAAAATAATATGAAAAGACAAGTGGGCTATATTCCTTATCTAACAAATACTAGGGCCCTATAGGTCAATTGTTAAGGGCGACGAGCTATCACCAAGAACACTGTGGGTTCGATCTCTCGGCTCGACCATATTTTGTGTTCCAAAAACACTCCCCCTCCGTCCACTCTGCAGCTTCGATCCACGGAGAAAAGAGTAGCTAACCTATTTAGGTAAAGCGAAAGTAGGTACACGTGGAAAGCAACGGGAAACTACCACGTTATCACTAGTACAATCAGGGCTCTTACTCCTGATTCCCCTACGCTTGAACACGAGCACGGGACAAAACTTTACTTTTTTTACTAGTTTTGAAAAAATGAATTCATTATTTTCACTTTAATATCTGTTCATTAGTAGTTTGTCACCAATTGTTAACAAAAAATTCCATGATCATTCACAGACAAGCTACGCCCAGTTGTTACAAACAAGTTCTGATGAAGGAAAACATTCCGTCTTCCTAGAGCTTTCCAAGCTTCTTCATGCATCTCTTGAACTGCTACGGGGAAAGCAAAGTCTCCACTTTACGGCTTTGTCAACAGTCAACAGTATTATGGATATATGTGTTGTCAACAAAAACTACGATTTTGGATCTCAACAACAGCGAACAGATCCCGAACACAGTTCATTCTGTAGTGGTGGGCAAGAGTTCCATAAGAGTGCTTCTAAAGATCACGTACCTTTTGGTTCTTCAAACGCAAAAAGCTCAGCTAGTGGATGGGAGCATCCGGGTGACAGATTCCAAAGTCATTCCCATCCACATATAGGTTTAGGTAGTAGCTCCATAAACCCAGAAGAAGAATCGTCTTCTTCCGGCTTCATTTCTCAATCGCAAAAAGGTGCTTCTTTATCTCAAGCATCACAATCCTTGCCGTTTTCGTCTATTTCTGGAACAGGTGCTAGCGGAGTTCCTTCCTTTAATTCTCCGTCCACTATTCCTGGGGGAGCTTCTTCGACAGTAACGTGCTCATCAACGCTCAATCGCATTTCATCTCTCCACAAACGACGTGCTAGCCAAGCCGCCCATGATCATCATCTACAGCAACAACAGCAATCACAGCAACAACAGCAGCAACAAAGTAATCCGAGTGATGAGGATCAATCTAAATCTGCAGCACAAGTTAATCGAACGCCTTTAGAAATTATGTTATCTCTTGATCCTACCCAAATTGTCACGTGCCTTTATAATAATATCACAATGCATAAACGGATATCTGGCACGCGCTATAAGTGTACGCCAAGTGTTCGACAAAGACATTGCACGCATCATTGCCTTCAGATTCTAAGTGCCCGAGTGCTCACCCTCATGTGCCATAGTGCACACGTACAGCATAAACTAGTTAGCAGAGGGCATCTCAAGAACCTTGTAGAGGCATTGGATCCGAATCATGACCCTGTAAGTAACTATTCTTCTTATGATTAACTTTTTGTCTTATTATCTTATGGCCATGACCCTGTAAGTAACTATTCTTCTTATGACTAGCTTTTTGTCTTATTATCTTATGCTCGCCTTTAAATGTTAAGATGACTCAACTAGATGAAATATTTGTTTTTTTTAATATTATGTTATTTTTTAGTCCGAACAATTTACAGTACATTTGTTCCATTTATGATATATATAAAAGCAGTGTTTAACATTGAGTCAAGGTTAAAACAAAGACACGGACAAATGTTGGTTATGAAATTAATTGAAATAGTAATAATATTACATATTATGCATATATGCTTTAAGCAATTATAAATGTATAGAAGTCCGGTAGGCTAAACAGTTTAAGCCTGTTGCTTTTCAGAAGTATGCTAGTAACTTTCTCGTTACTAGCTCACAAAAGACTTTAGCTGTCATTGTGCGTTGCTTGTTGGTTGAATGAAAGTGTCAATAGTGTAAAATGTACATGAACATTAGATCCAAGCCATTTATGAGTAGATGCAAACATACGGAATCAGACAGATCTCAACCTGTGCCCTCTCGGTATGCTAGGTGGAGACGTTATCCCAAGGCCATTGGGCCTCTCAGTTATTTAGTTTGAAATACAGCCCTTCTTAACGAGTACGAAAAATATGTTCCCTACGAGACGAATCCGATAAAAAATATCGTCCTACTTTGGGTTTCTTTTACGCATGTCACAAAAAGTGATGACCGATATAGATCTATATTCAACTTAAGTAGCTAATGTTTTGCACAGGGATACCTTCTGAGCACAGAAATACCACTATTGCACCACCATATATGTATCATATGTTTCTGAGAAATACATCAAGGTGCTCCACTGCGTATTTTGTTGTCAACAGTGGAACAACAGTGGATAATGCATGCAAAGAATAACTCGTGCTAAAAATCCAAAACCTTTGTCAAATATAAATCATGAGTAAGTTTAGAGCGTTCGCATTTTTTATGGAAATGAACACGTATACTTGGCGTCAGATTTATTAGAGCAAACATGATATGTTACTATTAGTATTAACTCAATTTCCAATGACGGTACAGTTGTTGAAAATTATTCAAATTGTAACAAAATGATGTATCTCGTCTAGTGATATCGCATCACAACACTCAAAAATTTTAAAAAAATGGAATGTATGTTAGAAATTCAGAGTGCACGAGTTAATGATTTTACTTGATATGTAGTACCTTATGTACATACCATTCCATAGCTTTATCATGGTCTGTTGTTTGTTTGTTTTGGGTTAGAATATTGTTTAAGTATATATATAGAGAGAGAAACATCGGGTTTTCAGCAGTTGATCAGAAATAAGTTAAGATTTGTGTGGCAGATGTTTTTATTTGTAACGGTTCTGGATTCATTACGATTTGCTATCGGTAGATGTTAAAGAAACTCCCTATATTATACGTGCACTTGCTCATGTTTTGTTCTCTAATTATTTGTTTTTTTGACGTTTTGAAGAAATTGATATATGTCTATTCTCGTACAAAACTCAATTACCTTTCCAAAAAAACATTTTGCTGTGCATGAATAAATTCTAACATCACAACAACCTTTCACATTTTGTTCTCATAAATCTGACGCCCAGTTTATGTTCAGAAAAAATGTTTATAGCAAATTAAGTTCTTCGCATGTTTGATTTAGTCTGCATTATATCAACGAATTAGACGCATATCAGATGGTCTGTAACAGTTGTGAAATATAAACAAACTAGCAATGGTTTTAATGATACCATAACTGACTCAGACAATATCAAGGAGATAAAACAATGCATACAGTGTGTTTCAGTTTCCCTGTGTAAATATGACCTGTCAACAATTTCGACCACCATCTGTCCACTTTAGTGAGCAATGTGATTGTATATTGGTCTGTTACTGCCATTGTCTGATTGCTTTTAATCAGTTTATAGTTGAAACGATGTATTTGCATATTGGAAAAATATTATTGAACTTTATTGTGTAATGAAGAATAGGGGTAAGCTCTTCGAACCCAGTTATCTTAGAATTAAATCTCGTTGGTGGCTGACTTAACTGAATTTAAATTAGATAATTTGATAATCTTTACTGGATTTCATGTCATCAAAATTAAGACTTTGGAATTTATTGACGAAATATTAAGATTGATCACCAAACAAATGTGTGCCTTATATGCTTTCAAGCAGATAAGCAACCGCACGTCTATTCTTGTTTACTGTTAAGGGAAATTATTATACACTGGAATCTCGGGTCGCTACGCTCCCTCAAATATTTACTTTAATCGCCTCGCCCCCTCTTCTTGTAATTTTATCATCAGAATTTCACAAATCCAAACAGGCACGTAGCCAAGGGGACATGGGGGAAAAGTCCCCCCACCCCATTTGAGATCCAAAATGCTCTAAATTTGCATCATTTTAAAAAAAATTCGGAAGAAAACGATCGATAAAGGGAACGCCTTCATACAGGCATACATACCCGTCTTACAATGCAAATCTATATTAAGAGATTGACCAGGGACTGGAAAATGCCTTACAAATGCAATTTATTTGTATTGATAAAAAGTGGACATGTTTTTTTCTAGTCACCCGATACTTCATTTCTACCCTGACTATAAGAGAAAACGTCATGAGTAATCAATATCAAACTAATGCCCAAGTGACTGTCAAGTATTGGATACGTTTTGTGAATATTAGGTTATGTATGCTAATATGGAGAAGTAAGTTTGCCAGATCCCGCCATAACAAAACTAGGACTAACGAATTCTATACAAAAAATAAGAAAATTAGGTCGGCAATAGCTCATTGTTTGGGAATGATACGCAAATTGGTCGATAACGTAGAATAAGTGGACATAAAGTTGACATAAACTTGACGGTCTAGTCATGAACAACGCAACATGGGAATTAATGTTGACCGAGTCTCCGTCTCACACACGGTATTGTATCATTAGTCATCTTGTGGATTAAGAATTAGGTTTGTAGTGCCAACCATTGACTGGAAACAACAGTCAACAAAGATATATTTTTGCTCAATCGATCCGCACACTGTTTTGTTTTCTCTTTGACTTGTATCTGTCTGAAGGCTGAAGGCCATGTGCAGTGGGATTGAAACAACTCTGGCTTTAAAGTGCCACAATCATACTTCCATGTCACTTATCGTTATTTTAGGTGTATTTTAGACAGCAAAGATAGTAAACAGAGACAGAAGTTTGACATTATTGATGTTTTGAATACCAATTTTAGAATGACGACCTTTTAAGAAAAATAACCTAGCAATGCATATCTTCAGCACTATGCTCCTCATAAACTTATATAACTTATTGAAGTACCGATTTACAATTTGGCTCTAGCAGGCGTGTATTAAAAGCCCCCCCCCCCCTCCAACGAGTAAAAAACTATATAGTTGCACCAATTACGCCAAAAATGCCCCCCACCCCTCCTTGAAGAATGTGGCGCTTTAGTAACTGCAGTGAAGGTTAAGGTACATCAACCTTGTAAACAAGCCTTATATGAACACATTGCAACAAAAGGTTTGACTGTGATTTTTGGTAAGAGAAAAATTCTCTGATGCTAAAACAAATGCGTTTTTGTCATTTGATACTTAAATTATTTTAATAAGGAATCCGTTTCCGGTGTCAGAATTTCGTTTCAAT
The DNA here is from genome assembly GCA_032362205.1 of Clione limacina. Classification (NCBI taxonomy): domain Eukaryota; kingdom Metazoa; phylum Mollusca; class Gastropoda; order Pteropoda; family Clionidae; genus Clione; species Clione limacina. Next base: position 1,040 of record JAUUEB010510719.1, on the reverse strand, counting down.
GTTATTTACAAGGTCATTGCTTAATTAAAGGTCAAATATAGGAAAAGTGAAATCAGAAGGTGATTTTAAAGGGTATCTTTATAATGATTAAACAATAGAATAATAGTTAAAACCATAATGTCAATGTCATTTCAAGGTCAAATAATATACTTTTTGAGGTAATATGTTGATAGTATAAAAAAATAATATTTCTACTCCGTATTAAACTCTTAGAAAAATTGAACATGAAACTATTACGTTAACAAACCGTAAAGAATGCGTTTCAAAATAATGTACTTCCGGTTTTAATTTTCTTCAAATCATTACAATGACGTTTTTGTAATATTTGTCTTGTATTTTAGAAATATAAATATATAAATTGTAATAAAAATAGTTTTGTATAATCAATGGTATATACAACTATGTGGTGACTGCGTTGACTATGGTGACATCAAGTTACCTTGGTTACGAATAAATAAGAAGGCGGCTAGAAAAAGAGTGTAATTTTGAAGTCATATACTTTAAATAAGACTTGTTTCGATAAGTCGTGCTTAATGCGATAATTTATATTTTTGCATGCCAAAGGACTTTGTCAATCGCCTAGCAAATGCACAGAAGTGTAAAATCACTAAAATATACAGTAACAACAAAAGTATGTAAGATGCATTAAGAAATTAGCGTAGTCTTTGCTTTTGCGAAACTATACCCTTGAGATCCTTTATGAAGGGAGATATTTCAGATCTTTTATGAAGGGGGATATTTGAGATCCTTCATGAAGGGGATATTTGAGATCCTTTCTGAAAGGAGATATTTAAAATTTGTAATTCTTTATAAAGGTTGAAAAATATTTGTTTTATCGAAATTAAATTTATGTATTTTTATATTTATATATTTCTATATTTATTTATTGATATATTTATATATTTATATATTTATAAATTTATAAATTTATATATTTATATATTTATATATTATAAATTTATAAATTTATATATTTATATATTCTTATATTTATATATTTATATATTTATATATTTATATATTTATATATTTATATATTT
>JAUUEB010510708.1:0-10036 GCA_032362205.1 Clione limacina | reverse complement strand
TCCCCCTTGAGAGGATTTGTTCATGAAAAAGACATAGTAATTTCAAAAAAAATGGCACTTTCCGAGAAAAAGGGCATTTTCCACGAACAAAAGGCATTTCAAAAACTAAATATTTTGTTTCCATTTTTTTTCTTCTTCAAATGTATTAAAAAAAATCGAAATCGAAAAATGAAGTGACCGAAATCCGAGGAGTTTTCAAAGGGGGGTTATGTTTAGGTAGGGTGAGGTGCCCTTTTAAAATTGAGAAAGGGCCCTTTTTTGGGGTCAAGCCCCCACCCCCTATTTCCCCTGTTGCCGCCCCTGATGCTTTTTTGAAGTTCAAAGTGTTGGCCATGTTGAAAAATGGTCGCTAACAAATACCTTGACACTTACTTACAGTTTAAAGTGTCCACCAGAATGTTTTTTAAGCCTCCTTTAAGACAAAAAATTATGGTGCTACATATAAATAAAACCAAAGACTTTCGTTTTTGACCGGTTAAAATTGTAATCATTTTTGGTTTTTAGAGTCCTCAACGTCAAATGTTCACTAGAATTAGAATATGTAAATAAGGAGAAAATGGTTGATCACTATTTTTCCAAGAACAATTATATCGTGTAGTGGTATATTTTCTTCTTAAGTCAGTCTGTGTGTCTGTTAACACGATAACTTGAGTAGTTTTGCTCGTATCGGAACCCTTTCATTTTTGGTAGGATGATAGAAACCGGGTATAAAATGTTCGCTATCTAAATCCAGAAATATTTGTGAAAAATTGATGGATTTATGGTCCTCATTGAGTTTTTTTGCTATATGTTCTTTGATAATTTGTGTTCACATCTTCAGAGTTAAGAATCTGAAATCTTGCAAAGAGACTCTTCCAGTGACTATCTAAAATTGGTCTTACTCCAAACGATGCGACTACTGCGTAAGGAACGTACCTGAAAATCATTAAAGGGACATAACGCTGTAAAATATGTGTTTTTCCCCAAAAATTAGATCTCAGCTTTTAGGGTAACTCGAATTAAGCCTCTGTGCAAGATTTCAAATTTCTCTCTTTGACGATATGACCACAGAGTGTTCGCAAAAAGTTAACAAAGACTTATAGTAAAATAATCAAAGGGGCCAAAACTTTGTTTTTAAATTGATTATTCTGCTCTTCTAGGGACCTTCAAAAAATATTTTTCTCAACTTTTTAAAAATATTTTACACAGTTATGGTCCTTGAGTTGTTTGCTATATCTCCTTTGTTACTTTTGTCTGATGTTCGTGGTTGTACTCTCTACAATTACTTATTTGTCTAGTTTAAGAGAGGCGCTGACGGCGATACCGCCATTCACAATACACAAAGTGTTATTGTCCAATCATTGATTACCGGTCAGGCAAGTAGGAATCAGGAGTAGTTGCCCATCCCCATAAGTAGTTAGGCACCGTTTTTTTTCTCTGTCAAATACCATAAAATTGTGTATGAACCACCACCCTCTTCTAAAAACCTTTATCAAATTTGACTCTATATCGACAGTACAAAGTGCCTGCTACCTATGATGAAGATGGCTGAATACTTATTGCGCATCTTCCACTTCATATATTTTCTCTTCTATTGCTCCTTTTATATATGTGGTGTGGTACTCATCCATGAGCACGTCTTCCGCATGCACTGTTCAATTCTCTCAAAACCTATATTATTCTTGGACCTCATCATTCTCTTGTGCAGCTCTTAAAGTTCAACTTGGCAATATATTTTCTTAAACAATGAATGACATGGGCAATAAATATCCACTTAATGCGCTGGATCTGTTTATTCTAAATTGCGTTTTTCTCTCTTCCCTACCATGCGTGCTAGAGTGATGTGTGAATCAGTCTGGACTTAAATTTACTATTGTCTAGGATATACAAGCTTAAGTTTATTTAAATGCCTCAACTTATTCTACACTAAAAAATCCTTCTGCCACTTGCCAATTTCAAAGACAAAGTATTGCAATCAAAAATTGCAAGAAAAATTGCATGTGTGATAACATCATTTCTACGACAAAATCTAAATCAGCTCTCAGATCAGACATTCATTTTGACATTTGGTAACCTCACTTCTTTCTCTCAAGACAATGATGATAACATGCACCAGTGAGATCCCTTGTGCAGGGACAACGCCTTCCCATTCTTCATACATCTTAATGGTTTTCAGAATGGTCTGTCATCAAGGACTTGCCTCTTTTTGTTCTAATTATCTTCCTTTTGATAAGAGGGTGATGCAGTGGATGTTTCCCATTGTTAAAATAAAGATACACATTAACTTGAGCTATCTTGTATCTGACTCCTACACTAGAAATATTCAACAGATATCTTATGGTAGAAAAAAATCTTATTAAACAGGATCAATTCATTAGGACATCAATTAAGAATAAGAGAGAGTCATTGACGAAGAGCAAGAGGTATAGAGTTTGAAATTTATTAGACAAAACATATATGGGACTGCTCCAGTGACCCAGTCTTCATATAAAACAAATTTTACAAGTCAATAATAATGCTCTTGTACATGTAGCAATCAAGTTCATATCAACCATTACCAGATTTATATGATGGGAGCAAAAATTACATACAAGTTTCACAAGGAATATTTCTTATGTGATGAATGAAAACACCTATACAGAGATGATATGAAATACCAACTTACTATTTAAAAACTGCTCAAGATTTATCTGGTGAAATAAACTGAAATACAGAGATATTTTTTTTTAGAGTAAAAAGTTTCATACATATCAAAAATGTTTTGTCTAACATCCTCATATATTTTCTTGTTTTCACAGCATTGATAACCCGTTCAGATCAAAATTTGACCAACATTACTTTTAAATACTGTTAAATTAAAATTTAACAAGCCATCAACTTTCAGCAGATAATTTTAAATGGCTAGTCAATAATGTTAGAATTTTAAGATTGTGATCAATGAAAACATCAGAATATGTGTTTGAGAGACCTTGGGAAGATAAGGGTGGATCTCATCATCATCATCACAATATCCAGGTTTATTAAACATTTATGACATAAGTTAAATCTAAAAATTAACAAACAAAAAATGACCTTTGTCAAAGCACTTCTTATTTGAAATGTGTCGCTGTGAATTGATTGTACATCTTTTAAACAAAAGTTGATATACATATTAGGGATAAATGATAGATTCAAAGTCTGTTATCATTTTTGCTCTAACACTGCAGTAAAAAACAGTTAAACCAAAACTTTGGATGAACCAAGTAAATTCAGAGTGTTTTTATCTTTGTAAAGAAACTCTTTCAGAACAGTAACTATGCCTGAACCAAAAGCTAAAGGGCGGTTCCCTCGCTTTCAGTTCAACCATTGTTTACTGTATTACAGAAAGTGTCTATATGAATCTTTCAGTACCAGCTATTTTGTTACATGACCATGAATCTCAGTGATTTTGACAAAATTAAACTTCAAACCCTGTTGAGGAAGATTCAGCTTCAATCTTTACAAAACACCTTGCATAACAAACAAAGACTGTTAACAAATCTATTTACAGCATATGTACAAAGCTACTAGTGGGATACTTTTTTCATCTACCCCTGTCTATTCTCTGTGAGAAATTCATACTGAAGCTAAAATAAAAATATTATAATGTATATTGTACAAAACATTCTATAATCTAAGACAAAACTGGTTGAGTTCCCACAGCTTGTTAACGACAACCATTTCTTAAAGTTTTTAAGTGCTTGAAAAAGTTGATGCATTACAGAATACCAAAAAAAAGGGGGGGGGGGGGGAGTTATTACAGATGATAAGATGGCCAGACAAATACATGATACATACACAGAGCAAAGAGATAATTGTCTCCAATGAGTGATTTTCAAGTAATTCCTATTCTTAAAACAGTGTCATCTATGACTGCTGAACTATGCTTTATTTTGATGAACCCACAGTGGAACCATCTGTTATGTCTACATGCAATCCTAATAAAACCCTAGACATGGCAGTGTACTCTGGTGGTGAGTTAAATGGTCATTACACTTATATGCAATGTTATGGGTGAGTACAATCATATGAAATCCATAAGTCTTATAAGGCCATATTTGAGTACCATATAAAAAAAGCCTTATCATACACAATGGAAATTTGAACTGTTGCCTTTGGGAAAAAGGTAATGAACGGCATTCAAAATCAGCAGTAAAGATTCTACAGGTTGTCATTCCTGGAGTCTGTTATGAAATGAAATATTAAGGAAATATTGACTTCAATAATACAAACAGCAGATGGCAATTCAAAAATGTATGCTAATACTTTATTGTCTTTGTACAATGGTGTTTGTAGTACTTTCTTAAATCATTGTCTTTCTCTTTTAATATCAAAGATTGAATCACAGCTTAGTAATGTTCATTACCCAAACTTGATTTAAAAACAAATTTAAAATGATAAGATAATCACTGATTTGAAGCTTTTGACTGAACTCTAAAAGCCTATCAAAAGTTTTAACTCACCAACAAGCATCAGTTTATTGACCAAAGATAAAAATGCTGAACTATGTTAGTTCACAAAGTTCCCATGTTATATATTGCCAACACTATAGAGGCATATGATTCTTATTTCAGATCAAAATTTAGAATTATGAACAAAATTAACATTAATGCTGATTGCTCAGCTCTCAGAAATGTTGCAACACAGTTTCAATACACAGTTTGTTATCCATTTAGCACTTAGCACAGCCTATTGGTTTGCCTATTCTATTTGTCACAAAACCTTATTCACATTGAAATGACAAATACTTTGCTTGTAAGAAAATCATATCAACCATGTAGACATGTATTCAATGCTGTGTCAGAGTAAAAAACAGGTTTCAAGAAATCAATTTTTCCAACAAGGATACTGAAATATTGGATGAAGCAACAAATATACTAAATTTATATCTAAAACCATGTACAAGCTAAAATACTTAAAAATTGATATCGCCTTTGGCACAAAGCAGTATAATTAGAACGTTGTGTGCAATTTAAAAATGAATGAAGAAAAGGAGCAAATACTTTCAAAATAATTATTCTCATGCACATCATGACAGATCTTATCTTTGAGAATAAAAAGAACGACAGGACGATAACCATGAAACACATTTTACTGTGCTATCAGTCAAACAAAACCTGAAACAGCTTGTCACTTTCAACCATTCAAAGCAAAAGCTTCTTTTCTTTCATCACCCCAGATCTGTGTATTTTGTTTGGTCTCTGCTCTTCCTTCAAATTGACTCCAACTGGTTAATATCAATGTTCAGTATTTGTGTTAGTAACAAATCAATCTTGAATCATGCTATCATTCTTTCAATAGTAAATCATTAAAAAAAATCAAGACACAGATTTTGTAGATTATGTTACAAGTGTGATTGTCATAAAGAAATAACAGAAGGAAATATTAATGGTCACTGCAGTCTTAGCCAAATAGACTACCATGAGGAATTTGTTTACAACAGAGGTTTAGCATGACAGTTCTTTCAAGGAATGACACATTGAAACAAAGAAATGATTAATGATCATGGTTTGGACCAAATTTTGTATTGGTGATGTGAAGTGGAATACTATTTAGAAAGTAATATAGCTTCCTCGATTTATAAACTTTTTTATGTCTTCAATTATTTTGGACACATAAAAGTATTTCATGCACATATCAATGATTAATCAATAAAACCAAATAATCGCAATAGTTTTGTTATTTCTGGACATTTGGCATCTACTTTTGTCATACCTGATATATAAGTAGACTACAAATGTCTTGAATTTAAGGACTGTAAACACTTATGAACTTGTGCTTGATTAAAAGTTATGATTTCTTCAAGAACAAAACCCATCATTATAATTTTGAGTATTAGACTTGTGCATGAGGGAAAATTATACTTTTAGGCTCTAAGTTGAGGTGAATATGTTATGAAAATGAGTATTTCTAATATTCTAATATGAGTTAACTTAAGAAGCTCAGAGAAATAAAAACAACTTTTTTTGGAATGAATGGACATAATATGATAACTGATATGACGCAATCATCACACAAGTTGAGTATTCTAATGACATTCACCTTCATTATAACACATTCATCTCACTGCATATCATTTAACTAATCACAATGAACACTGAAGACATGTGGATGCATGAATACTATTTACAAAGCTTGGGATCTTTATCATATTCAATTCATCTGTCATATATATAATGCTTGAATAACAGAATAAAAAATATGTATGTGAACACAATAAAATAATCATCTGTAATTTTATGGCTTTCCATTACAGACCAATGCTCAAGAATTTGTTTTAAAAAATCTAAACTTAAATATTCCTCTAACTGTTGAATGAAAGCAATAGCTACAAATGCAAAAATCCTAAGAGAACTTATTTGCGGTTTTACACTCTTTCAACAACCTTTGTTTGAAGATTCACCAGTATTTCATTTTCAATGCTCAAAACTGAAATCTTGTCTAATTTCATAATTTTTTGTAAAGTATAGGTTGGACCACAATGACCTCACAAATTTTGATTAATAATTACAATTACACCTGCTCACAAAGGTAAATATATATTCCAATTCTCTAGTACTGACAACTTATATTTTATATCAGTGAGCCAATTTCTATTTCATTCTTGAATTATTTAATTTCCACTATGAAAAAAGTGACGTGACATTAGAGAAGAAGGGCTGTATACAAGCCATTGTTATGAAAATCATATTCTGCACTAGTTTGGTATTAATGCAATTGTTCCTGATAAAAAGTTTAAAAATTGCCCGATTACCATGTTTTAAGGGAACTGATGCATCATAACAAACCCTCACGAAATATTACAGGGTGCTTACACATGAACCATATATGCTTAATGATATTGGTGAATAAGGGCTTAATGCAAGCCATTTTCATGAACAATTTAAATTACCTTTCTTCACTTGTTTGGTCTTAATGCAAGTGTTCATAATAAAAAGTTTAAATTGCCTGAGAAGCATGTTTTAAGGGTACTGATGCGTAAAAAAGACAAACCCTCAAAAAATATGACAGGGTGCTTATACATGAACCATATGCTTTAGCTGTTAACAGACAGAAGGCTGCTTCATATATATATCTTTATACATACAGATTCTCAATTCATTGTGAATGTTTACATAAATAATGGAAAATTACAAATATTGTGGTTTGAAATAAACAGCAATAACTTTCAAAACTATGCTTTTTTCAAGTGATATTTGCCCTTATGTGAAAATAAAATTCATTAAAAGAAATGATTATGTTCCAAATAAAAACTTACATGATTTGTTTTAAAGTAACTAACTTTGTAACATTGCTCACAAATAAAGGTAGCGATTCAATGCAATTGGTCTTGAGCATTGCATATGATACTATTAATGTTAGTTTTAGCAGAACCAATCTGGTAAGTATTGAAGCCCTTCTCATCAGCGTGCACAGGTATTCTAGATATGACATGTCATAAGGATATACATTCTAGAACTATTCAGTAGGTTCTGGTATGTCTCTCGTTTTCAGTGGTCCTTTTCTGCATATTTCAGTGATTCTTTTCTGAATATTTCAGTGGTTTATGTTTGCAATTTGGAGTTCACAAATTTAAGTAGATTTTGAAATTCACCAAATCTTTAAAATGTCCATGAAATCATAAGATAAGTTCTCTTTGAAGTGATATGAGAAAGAAAGAGAAGCCCTGGAAGGATACTTAGATACCTGACTGTCTAATCTATTTGATATGCTATATGAATAAAGTAAACAAAAAGTTAGAATGGGATCTTCAAATGACAGCACAAAACTTAACTGTCATTTGAAAAAAGTTGTTTTTCATTGTTTAAGAAAGAGGAGTTATTAAGAAGAAAAGACAAAAAAGATTCAGAAATATTCATCACAATCATGTCATCATCATCATAAACTTTTTCCTTTCCTTGAGGGTTCTAACTCAAAGCATGTCTTGTAATAGTTTTAGAAAGGGCGAATCTAGGCTGCTATGCGTTTTGAAAACTTCAAACTTACAGAGCATTCAAATATCTAGTATAATGTACCCATGAGATGCAATCAGACTAAATTGTCATGAGAGAGGATTGAATACAAAATAGTAAATTGTTCAGAGCCCATATATCTCCAAGAAATATATAGAGAGCATAATTTATGTAATAAAAAGCCCTGTTATCTAATTGATTTATAAAATGACTATAGGCAAATCAATGAAGTTAAACATTCTCCATTCCCTTTCAACACAAAGCAAAGCATATACAACATGTAAAATATTTATGTTTAACAAATAACTACAGTGAAGCAGTAAATTATGAGCTGTCTGTTGAGTTTACTCGAGCCACTTTAGATGATGATGATCCTCCTTCAGAGGCATCCGCCAAGTTGGCTTTCTGACTATCTCGCTTTTTGCTGGGATTCTGTAAAATGTAAGTCAGAAGACATGCTTTTAAAGAAGAAAATCAAAACATAAATAAGTGGCTTCACATGTCTATCATTTAAAGCAGGAACGAAGAATTTTATACAAGATGCTTAAGATTTACCAAATAAGAAATTTAAATAGCCCCAAAAAGGATTACAAGTATAAACATATGTCTTTTCACATCAGATCAGACAATAAATTAATCTTTTTTACATACTTGTTTCATGTGATCATTGGAAAAACTGGTTAGGTTCCTTCAAATGCTGGGTCCGTACCCCATATGTGATCATTGGACGACAATTGATGGCATGAAAAGTGGGGTTGGGGTCATTTGGACCAGTAGCATTTTGTAACAAATTAACTGATTGCCTTGAAGTTCAAGATCAAGTCTCAAAATCACAATATATCAAAAAGGGTTGATTGCTATATCACTTAGTTTATCTTAAAATAGAAGAAAAATTGTTGATCTCAGTGAGTGAGTGTGTGTAAGTGTTCAGCGCCTATTGGAACACAAGAAAGACATATTAAAGACATATTGTGGGACACATTAACATTCTATCAAGAATACAATTTTAATCAAAGACATTAAGATCTTTTCAATAAAAGTTAACAAGAAATTATTTGTTTACCTTCTTATCCCACTGTTGGTGGAGATATCTTAATAAAATGCTAGTCTTCTCTGTGGTGATCACTGTAAATAAACATGTAGAAATAACAAAAATAAATATAATAAAACTATATCAAAAGATGCTGTCATCTGGTTTGTGATTTTTTTTCTTTCCTCAAAACATTGTCTATGGAGTGGGAGGAGGGAATTGCATATATAGATATAAACTTTTGTGCAATTTTGTTGCTCAAACATATTGTGTATTATCATTGTAGAAACTTATATTCATCAGACTGGCAGTGATTTTTTAAAAATAGAAATGGCATAACAATTAGGCAAACAGTTTAAAAGTTGCTAACTTTGTTTATAAAAGGTAAACTTTAATTTTACTTTTGACTCATTATTATATATTGTTTATCATCTTCATGTAGATTTAATCAATTTCAAAACAATCCAATTTATTTCAAAAGTAAGTTATAGAACTTTATTAGATTTTAAAGACTAATTGTGTCAAGCAGATAGGTCTAAAAACGCCTAGACTGAAACACTGTCTTCCTCAGTATCAATGTGTTTATTATCTGACTTGATTTTAACCTTTATCTGCCTACTGCATCGCAAAATGCGTTGTGGATTAGCACCCCCTTCCTGCACAACACCAACACCCTGTTGAGTCTCTGTATGCCATGTTGTTTTGATAAATTCCTAGCAATGCCTGCCCCTGAAATAACCCAATTTTATTGTGATAACCGAAACCAATTATTTTGAAAAATAACAGAGTTAGAATGTTTTGTTTTTAAGTGTATATTAAAAAAATATTACCTTGTTCAGATGGATGGTCTTTTGTTGAAATATACACCGTTGGCTTCTGAAAGATAAAAGATATTTTTTCAATCACACACACAAGGCTTATTTTGCTATAGGGCCATCATAGTCATGGACCAAAACTCAAAAGAATTCAAGGGGGACTATCTTGGGAGCTGCTCTACGCAGATGATCTCGCGCTGATGGCAGAAAACATCAAAGACCTGGAGGCCAAGTACAGTGCC
>JAUUEB010510697.1:0-10036 GCA_032362205.1 Clione limacina | reverse complement strand
GACACTGTATTGCTATCAGAAAGAGCTTTTGACACATCAGATTTGAATAGATTCATATCAATAGATTTGACATTTCTTGATTTCATAATTTTTCTATTTGATTCTGGTTTGTGGTATGGCAATGATAGTGATATAATATAATGGTCAGAAATACATAAATCAAGTACAGATGGGACAATTTTATCACATTGAGAGTCTCTAATAAGGAGTAGATCTAAAGTATGTCCTTTTTTGTGTGTAGGAACAGTAATTGGTTGTTTAAGACTATGTTCATTCAGAAGATTTTTGAACTTTTGTGCAAACGGATTGTCATGTTTTTCATAATGAATGTTGAAATCACCAAAGATGCAAATTTTATCTTCGGCTGTCAGGGTCTCCAGGAAGTTGTTGAATTCTAAAATAAAGTTAGTGAAATTAGTGTTATTAATCAAGCTTGGTGAGGGTCTATAAACACATGAGCAATAAATGGAAGAGCTGGGTGTCTTTAATTTTAAACTGCAGATCTCAAATGTTGAAGTAGTTGGAATAGGAATCGGCGTGACTTTAAGAGAAAGTCGATGGATTATAGCAACGATGGATAATACTATGTATCTCATGCCCCTCGAATAGAAAGATCATTTTAAGCACAGGCTTACTCTGATATTTCTATCACTATGGGGTCGAAGAGCGGACATCCCCATTTCCACCTCCTAATGAGGCGTGTTTTAATGTCACTGAAAGTCCCTATATTACTTATGGTCTTGACTATGTGACGAAAGTTAGTATTAGTCTTACCTTACTCTGTATGAAAGAGAAGAGGCATGCTGTTTTCTTACTTAACTAGATTTTTTTTAAAGTTTAAGTGTAAAAGAATCTAAGCCCTCTCTGCCAACGTTTAACCGATCAACCCCTTATTATCTTTGGAAAAAAGAATGGGATACCATGCCGTACAAAGATTTAGTGGGTAGGTACATGTTTCATTGGTTTAAAAAAATCCACTTCACCCTTGCTTGACATGGTATCGTCAAAAACCTTCAAAATACTACAAAATTCTTGAATGATTATAAGATTATTTAAAAATTATGGGAAAGAGAGCCTGCTACCTCTTATGGTTCTAGTTCTAAGTCCCCGAGCGAGACGACTCATGCAATGATGCTTGCGTTCCCCCCCCCCCCACGCGGGGGAGGTGAGTAAGGCCTCCAGAACCCTTCGCCAAAAAAACGACACAGGCTTCTCTTACCACCACTTTATCCCTTAAAGATACATATTATACATTTGACTCATACACATTTATAATCTTGTCAAAAACACTATGTAATGTACTTTGTTAAAGGTTGTTAGATTGACTTGTTAGCCTTCAAGATGTTACGTATGAGTGAAAAGAGCAAGAGTGTGAATGTTAATCTACTCTGATGCCATAAGCTACCTAAAGGCCAAAAGATATAGGGTCGTGTACTACTCTAACCTACATACGTTTATTTTAAACTGTGTTCGTTGTAATTTATCTACTGCACTATATAGAAATACATATATACATTTCCAATTTTGTACCGCGGTACCTGCATGTATGTTCTTGGTGCTTTGACCTGGGGAATAAACACGAGATAGTGTAGCGTGCCTCTAATGTAATCACCTCACGGCCTACACTATGTAATGTCTCGCCTAAGGGAATTCCAAATCAACACTGGCTATTCAACAACGTTGAGACCAGCTTATACTGACGATCAGCATATACACTCACCTTTTTGGAAGACGTGTGTTTGTAATGTGGGATATTCTATTCTTACATGTGTGATGTATATATATATATATACCTCTACGGTTTATCTTTCTTTTCAGTTTGCAATAATGGTGGTATTCTTTAGACACCAGATTTCAAATAGTATATTTTTAAAAACAACTAAAAGCATAGTTGCCGGGATAAGGCTGCTACTGAACACTCCCGAGGAGGAGCAATCAAAGGGAGGGGTTTGGGGTACCTGTCGTACAATAGAAGCAGGAGCACTGATCACACATCCTACTAAACAATCCAAATTTACAACTTACTGATCAGCTGGATGGCAAGACAGCACCTACAGTGGTCAACACAATCAAACAGCAAACCAAACTATCACTCAACTGAAAATCATATAAAGGAAACGAGAAGACGAGAGTACGGAAATGTTACAAAAAGAAGGGAAGCTCTTATCTTAAAGTCCACCCCAAAACTATAATCTTGCGTGAACGAAAGCGAAAATGACAAGAAAACAGGAGTAGATCGAACCGAGAGAAAGCAAAAGGATTTCAAAATTGTTGTCCCTCCGAAAATATTCTTGTAGATACAAGATGAAATTGTAGGGACGTAACCCAAGTAAAAAATGAGAAGCAATACCAACAACAAGGCAATCTGTATTAACCATAATTTCCATAACCAAGCCCCCGTTTCCTGGATTTAAATATAGTTGATAGCATGAGGTTCATGTTTAAAATAAGATCTCAAATAATTCTTTAAAAGACCAACTAAAGTCGTAGTTGCCAGGATAAGGCCACTACTGAGCACTCCAATTGGTGAACACTCAGAGGGAGGGATTTGTACATTAACGACTCTGCTGATCATAAACAGCACAAAAACAAGAGAACATGAATAGAACAATCTTGAGAAAAAGCAACAGGATTACAAAAGTGGTGTACCTCTGAGCATCATCTTGAGAAGACAAGAGAGGCTTATATTGACATTGTTAAAAATGTTGCCAGAGCTTTCTCAGTTTACTTTCTGTTTCATAAATCTCCAGAATGTTTCTCATTTTTCATACCTAAATTTGACACTGTGAGTCTTCCAATAGCTATTGCCATGTTTATTGTTTTTATTACTTTCTTTTTTGCTCCTTGGAGTTCCATAATCCCCAATAGGATCATTTGCTCATTCAAACTAATTGAGAACTCTAAAAATGCTCTGATGTTCTTTTCTATTTCAGCCCAAAGGGGTTTGATCTTATTGCACTGGAAAAAGAAGTGCTCCACAAAATCTACTTCGGGGCAGAATTTACAGTTTTGTGAGGAAGACAGTTTCATTTTGAAAAGTAGAATGTTTGTGGGGTAAATGTTATGGGTTTATCTTCCAGCACAGAGCCTTCAGGCGAGGTTCGTTTAGTTCATGAATTAAGTTCCAATGGTGTTTATTAAGCACCACATCAAATTTTATTTTCCAAACTCCCATAAATAAATAAGAGTCTGACTCTTGGAGAAACGAGTACAAACGTTTTCTATGCAAATGATCTACATTGATCCATTTAAAATAGAAATTGGCATCCTTCTGAACAACGTTTCTAGCAATCTCATTACAGCATTGGCAATAAGATTGTGATCAAGTACAATTCTAGGATAATTTCCATATAGTTGTAAAAACTCTTATAATGACATTGCTCTGCTCTCACTAAAAACATCACTTAAAGTTAGAATATTTCTCTTTATAGAGCTTGGTAAAAACAGACTTTTACCCCCAAAGTGTACGTACCTATTGTTGAAAATTGGGTCATTTAATGTGAAAATATCACCTTTTAAGTTGTCTGCACAGTCTAGTCAAGACCTGAAGGTATCTCGCCAAAAAATACTCGTTACAGAATCAAGTCCAGTAAAGTTCTTTGGATCAGTTTTACTTCTAAATGCAACTAATCCACAAACGCCTTTAACAAAACATACGGCAGTGCTTTTCCATTATTTATATTAATCAATATCTAGACCTCCATTATCTAGTGCATTGCAAATGACTTTTCTTTTGATTTTTTCAAAAGCTCTTTTGTTGTTAAGCCTTCCACTTCCAGAGAAATCTAAAAAAATTGAATTAATCTGATTACGTACATCCAATGGAATAAATAAACTTTGCATGAGAAAAACAAATTGCGATAAACCAAATGTTTTTAAAATATGCATTTTACCAATAATCGATAAGTCTCGACGTGCTCACTTTCCAAACGTTCTGAGCACATTATCTATTCTGCTTTTCTAATTAGCTTCAATTTCGCTCGCAGATTACTAAAGACAATGCCTAATATCTATATTGTGTATTTAAATTGTATGTATATCCCTTGTGTGACAATTGCCAGTTTCATGTTGTTGATATCTCTCAGAAACAGAGACGTGTCGTCAGCATACTGACTGATTTTAGCGGGTTCTACGCTAGGGCAAGGTTTGAGACCCGCGATTTTACCATCCTCTAAAATCTTTTGAGCTAAAATTTCCACGGCTAGGATAAAGAGCTGTGGGGATATTGGACAACCCTTTCTCACACCATTGGTCATATTGGACTCTCTGGAGATATACCCACCATTCTTAACACAGGCAACTCTCTCTGTGCTCAAGATACGAATCATTTAATGACATCTTCCCCAAACCCAAATATTTCTAAGCTTTTAAAAATAGAGTCAATCGAGATCGAGTCAAATGCTTGTTTAAAATCCATCGCCATGATAATTCCAGACGTATCAGTCTGCCTGTATATGTCTAATAAGTCATATATCTGCCTGTGTATCAACGATATCTGTCTTCTTGTTAAAAAACGGTTTGTTGAACCCCTATCAGCTTGTCTATAACCTGATTTAAACGCAATAAAAACGTTTTGGCTAGCAATTTGTAGTCCACATTTGTCAAGGAAATAGGCCTCCAGTTTGATAGACAATCACAAGTAAGGTCTTTACTTTTATGAATGAAAGAGATTACCCCAACACGAGCAGAAAAAGGAACACGACTGGACTCAAAACTGAACAGGTATGCCTATATTCTCTTTGTTTCTATTACTAGGCTAACATATTTTTGGAAGGATGAAGAGGATGAAAAATACCAAGCTTAAAATGTTTGATATTTAAATCCAGAAATTGTTGTGAAACATTGACGTAGTTATTATCCTTTTTGAGTCTTTTGCTATATGTTCTTTGCCAGTTTGGCAAAAACACGCTGTGGTCACATTTGTATTAGGTTGTTGCAGGTAATCTGAGTAGATTTTGGGCTATATTTGTCAGTTATTCGACTGATTGGATTATTGGAAGAAAAATCAAATATTGTTTGGAGGGGAGTATTTGTTACTAGGGGGTTTACCCGGCGTTGTCCAGGTTGACACAACATCAAATCAATTGTTGCCCTAACGTCACTTATAGCAGTCTACAAACGTGTTGTGGCTTAGTACCCGGTCTTGCCAGGGAAGGATACAAAAAAAAGAAACACGAATTTGGCTGACTTTGTAACCACCCTGTAGAACTCTCTCTCTCTCTCTCTCCTCTCTCTTTGGTTTCAGCTTTTGTTTACATTTTTCTTATAACGGAAATATTATTGTGTGTTCATTAGGCTGAGCAGCATATATTATGTGCGACAGGAAGAAGATGCAAATGTTTCAATATTTAGTTTCATGCGCCATCTTTGTTCTATATTTTATTTGTAAAATACGCACCAAAAACTAAAAGGCTAATAACTTTTCTTACGTCGACTGATTGGCACTAAAAACTAAACTTCACTTTTCGTAATATGTACCAACATTTTGTAAAACTTTTAGATCGATTGAGTCAAAACTGTATCTGTAATCCCATTGCATACACACACACACACAAATAAATAAATAACACGCAGATTTTGAATTATATTATGAAGATATAATTTAAAATCTTAATAAAAATGATATCATTTACATGGTCTAAGTTATTAATGCAAAAAGAATAGAAGCTTATGAATGAATAAAACGAATTGAATGTATAATATTGACTTTCATGAGCCTTAGCACAAAAAGACAATTTAATAATTAGTATGTAATTTAAAGAGTTTTAGAATAAAATAACATTATTTTATAAATATCAATATGATTTAAGATTTGTATTTGCATTGCATATTATATATAATAAAAATATTATTCACCAAAGAAACCTTTTCAAACAGGCGGACAAGAAACAATCTATACGGCAGCAGCCAACAAAAAATGCCCCACCCCAAGTAAATTCTTGAAAATTGGAAGATAAATGGTGCATTTTAGATCTTGTTAAAACCTCGAAAACAGTCATTTTTTGATTGTTTACACATCATTTAAAAACATATTAAAATTAAAATTAGACTCATTTCAGTTTATTTTTACATACACTGTCAATGTATTTCAATTGTCACACAAAACAAGCAATATCAATCTTATTCAATAGTATAATAGGTCTTACTTGTAGGATACTGGGGTGGGTATACCCCCCCGAAATAATTGCAAAATGGAAGCTCACTGGTGCAGTAAAGAGTCATTTATTGATCTTTTTAAAACTTGAAAACAGTAACGTTTAGATTATTTTCACTCACTTGTTGAAACTTTAAGGATGACATCTTTGTGTCATGATGATTATTATGGTCCGAAGCGCGATAACCGTACTTGAATTCTTAAATCAAATAAAGACTCAGCTAAAAACAATACACCTCTCAATAGGAATTTAAACGAACATTGTTGATCCAAGAACAATCTCTGGACGAGAAATTATGTGATACAAGTGTGTACAATACCCTGCTTTATCAGATGGACACCTTGTGACTTATAGTGCAAAAAAGGGGGAAATTGACGTAACGTATTCATCAACGTGCACTGATTAGCTTTCCTTTGATGAAAACATTAATCACTAATAATATGATATCTTTTGATTTAGTACTGTTATTAGCTGATTTACAAGCTGAGCGGATCGAGGCGAAAACAAATTGAAGGATGAAAGGTAAATGCTGCATTTTAAAGTAATTTACGGTTGTCTATCCCTCTTAAAAACATGTTTTATTTGTTCAGTAATCCACTCCAATATCGAGTCGATTATCACTATTTTGGTAGCGGGATTGTTGGAATGGATCGCCCAACAAAATACAGTAGGATTATATTGGACTAGTAGGAAAAGTAGCGGGATTACGAAAATAGCATGATTGTCCGCTAGTTTCCGTCATTCGTCACTTAACGCATTTCATTTCACTAGGGTAATCTGCGCACTAGAATCATCATATCACTCATCTAGCTAGTATTCTTGAAGTAATAATGTTAATTGAAATTCCATGTGAGTGATGTATTGTTTTACGTGTGAGAGCCCACGTGCATACTGAATTATGTTGGCACTGGAGCTTTGACCTCATTTAGTTTGAAAGTCAGTTAATAGAAACATTTTGTCGGACGTAATCTGACCTCCAGACACTGCTGTAAATTTTACTTCCAGACGAGAAGTTTTGACAATACTAAGCTGTCATTGTGTTTGTTCCAAGGGAACTAAAAACGTTATGAACATTGGAACAACATTTTAAAGAACTGGAATTCGATATCACTAACCAGGGGATTGCAGGCCACTCAGACATGATAATTATTGATAACAAAAAAAAACGAACTAGTCGACTATTGATATATATATCCGAGAATGAACCATATTGCTTTATCACTGCAGCAAAATATGTGTCACTGCAAAATATTAACGACACCTGGATAACAAATACTTAGTGCTTGATACAATATGCTGACAGTTGCACACGTGATTAAAATTAATACTTAAAAGGATCCAATAGTTAGGGGTCAGTTCATCCCCCCTAATTGCCAGGGGAAGATGCTTGGAGCTAACAATTGTAGTGAAAGTCCATTGTGTTATCGTCCATTTTTCGACCGTTGGCCGGTTCCCTGTTTCCCTATTGATTGTTTGCTAAATCCGTTTTAAAGGATTGCAAAATTAACCTATAATAGTTGTACATGTTCGAGTTATCCTTTTTTCAGACAGACATGCATACATACAGACAGGCACGAGCGTCACTTATTCCTCCGGATGTCGGATAATAAAACACAAATCCACATACATCCATAAAAGCATCTTTTGGGTATATAAATCCGAATATTCTGACGATATTTTTTTTTAATCTTTGCTCCCGCAATGCAAATGTACATTCGAAACATTTTGCACTCGCTCCAGAAAATTTAAAATGGTTACGTTGAAAAAGAAAATGCTACGCCTGTAGGCATATACTCAAAATAGACAACTTCTGGTAGAATAACGTCAAATAGAGTAAATACGAGAAGAAAAAATTGACGGGTAGTTTTTTACAAGAATATCAATGGTAAAACATACCCAGTTGGTATAGTTGAGTCTATTTTTGATGAACTTGAAGGTATGAGCGACAAAATTCCCTTAAGTGATGATATTATATCCTAAATGGTGAGCAATACTGTAATGCTGCAAAATTAAGTTTTAAGATGCAAATGTATTTTGTCCGGTTAATTCTGATATTTATGTCTGGTGTTGAAGACAGGGATGATGTGTTATACTTTACAGACGCTTTATTCATTAATGTATTTCTAAACCGTCTAAACGAGATAATAGTAAAACTATCTGGTCCTATAAGATATGGGCAATGAACGTCTGAACATCCAAACCCAAGGGATATTTGTTCGTGGCTAGTCCTAGTAACAATTGCAGATTTGTATAAACAGACGCATAGTGATCACATAAATGCAAATGTGCAGCTGTGCTTCTGTGCATCTGTATGAACATTGCATATATTCATTCATTTTCATGAACACTGTAACCTATAATATATTGTTGTATAATATTTCTCTCAGTGGGTTTCAATGGCAGTCATATCTGACCTTTGTTATTGACTAGATGACTTTACAAGCACATTATAAATCAATAACAATAACAGGTAATACACTATATGCAAATTCAAATTGATTACTTTGATCTAATGTACGTCTGTTCATAAGTAGTAAATACAAGGCAAGAACTTTGATTATCATTTAGATTGATATATGTTAAGAAAGCTGTTAGGGGGCTGCCTGTAGTTACTTGTTGATAGCTTGCTCGAAAACATAAATCAATAAAAATGAATAATGCCAATAACCACATGACTTTTGATATGAATATATCAATAACAATTACCAAGTCCTTTGATTGCAGGCAAATGAACTTTTGACAGAGCTTGCGATTTCATTATTTCGTTAATTATAAGTGCCACTTATCTCACTGATTAATTGTGATTATTGTAAAGAAATCTTTTAAAATTTCGAACTAATACATAAACACATCAACTTATTAATATAGATAATCGATCCGGGAAAAGCCGTACAAAGTCTAGCTGTTGAAAAGGTTCAATTTAACACTCATTGGCATAGTCTTAAGTAACAAAAGATAATCAAAATGATTCCTAAAGTAAACCACTTCATACACGTGCGATAATTATTAAAGTTATCAACTTATTTGTATATATAAAATGTAATCAGCATGTGTTGCTTGCGTGCCAGAATTTACGCAGAAGATGTGTTTTTAAAGAAAACACCGTTTTTTGTCAAAAATAAGACTCCATTCTTTTGCTCAAAACACCAATCAATACATTCTTTAAAAAACTCACATCTTATAATCAACGGTAAAGCACACATCCTGCATACTTTACAACATATACACCAAGTTGATCCTTACGCACATCAGCTTTCATAATATTTGGAGGCGTTAAGATCGTTAAGACATAATATTACCTCTTTTGCAGTTTGGTAAAAATCAATAAAATAAATGTTGTATTTATGTTTACACATCAGTATATAAGCTGTGTCTGCCAATGAGTGATAACATAAAGAACTTAGAACCAACGTAGACTCTGGCAGACATAGTCTACGTCTAGTTGAAGGCTTTTTGGCTATACAATCAGGTATATAAATACAGACTATAAGCAAAGTAAGAAAACATTAGTGTTGTTGTTATGCATTCTGGAAAGCATTTGGGTCACTCCACAGAGGATGGTTCACGTGTAAGCTCAATTTTATTGACTCCTATGTACCTAGAATGGTAGCTAACATCGCCGTGGAAATTGACCTGTTTGAACAGGAACACTGTAAAGATATCCTACAGCTGCACAAAAAACATAAAAACAATCATACAGTCCCACAACTAAAAGACATTGAGCAACAACCCTACAACAACAACAGAGAAAAGGTGCAACTGCCAAGCCAAAAAGAAAGAACACTGCCCCCTTGACAACAACTCTCAGCAGCACAACGTAGTCTACCACGCTACAGTACTGGAGGGAGAGACAAAGAAGTATGTGGGCAGCACTACTAATT
>JAUUEB010510696.1:0-17972 GCA_032362205.1 Clione limacina | reverse complement strand
TTCGAGTCCCGGGTGTGCCGAGATTTTTCAAACATATTGATCGAAAGGTTGGTTCTAACCTTCTTAAAGGCAATGTGGTGGTCATGAAAAACAACTATCTATATCAAAGGCTAAATAGACAAATAACATAATCAACAAACTGACAATGGACTTAAATATACACCTTATCATCCAAAAATTGACATCTTTTATAGGAAGTACAATTTTTATGCAGCTGCAAAGTAATTATGTATACCTTTACTTTCAGATTTTTCTCTGCATGAAAAAAGAGGTTTAAGTCATCGATTCCTTTTTCGTTCTCAAACCTTTCTGATGACAAAGTTATGTTACTCCTATTCCGACCTGTAGGTGGACTTAAAAAAAACACTGCCTGAACTTTGTTAAAATTCAGTAAAATTGCTGGAGTTTAATTGGGGTCAAAACAATAATTACAATCAACTATCTGCATACTTACATGTCTGTCCTATTGTCTTTTCATTATCATATGAATAACTTTGAAAATATCTTGCCACTTTCATGAAGAAATAGTCTTGAAAACATTCTTTAACAAAAAAACAAATAGCACTCTGACATCAAAGAATGTTGTAAGCACCTTATATGACAAGGATTGTATATTATGAGAAGTAAGTGTATAATCAACATAAATTTCATTTAATGTATGTATTACATGACTAAAGTAAAGTATAATTTTTTGAGGGACTGAGTGTATAATTTTTTTAAACAAATTGAGTGAAAATATGTTCATACAAATATTTTGCAAAGCAGAGAAGATGACATTGTATGAGAATGGCACTTATTTTGACTTATAAATATTCCAATATGTCTGTAGACTTAAAACTCTGCCTATGACTAAAGCAAACAATTAAGCACCATAGCAGATTGGAGCTAAATGTATTGCTGATGCTGATAATATATGATGAAATAAAGATAATAATAAGATAAATACAACTAAGATAGTTAATACTTCTATTCCGCAAGTGTACAATTAAAGCCACAATCAGACTTTGAAACAGGTTTATAAATTTCAAAACTTTTAGCCCTGCCTGGTCATTAAAATGTTAATCCAAGACTTCATTTAACCACCAAATTTCCTTATCTAATTAAATAATTGAACACAAAACTGGTATTAAGTTTTAACAAAAAGAGAAGACTTGCTATCATCATGAAATTCAAGCAATATGGCTTTCTAAATTGGTCATGGTGTTATCAGCATTATCCACAACCAAGCAAACAGAAAAATCAATAACAATGTTTTTCTAATTGAAATGTTAAGATAAATTACAAAATGTCTGCAGTTCTCTTAACAGACTGAATATTTTGCTGTGATGTAACAATGAACAATACATTGCCATGAAATTAAAAGAAAACAACATACATGTCTATTGCCATAAGTAGCCTTCCGCTGAAGTCTGATGTAGTTTATCAAACAAATACATTTGTGAACACATTTGGAATGTCTGTCGCAGTTATCTTACTTTGTATCCAAACTAAGTAAAAACACATATGTTGGTAGTTATAAGTTATTGAATCTTTAAACTCACAAGAAGTATAAATATGAATGCATTGGCAATTGCAGATGATATTGGGGCCAATGTACAATGTTTGCTGTTCACCTTTTCTCAAATTTGTCTTCCTCCTCTCACTCTGTCCTATCTGAACCAGATTTTAAAGAAAATAATGCACACATGAAAAGTCCAACTCAAACAGTATAGCAGTCTCACCAACAATTTAGTTGTCAATACGATTGAATTGAGTTTGGCTGAGAATGAATCTTTAGGTGAGTACTAAAACATTTGATTCACCTACATGTTTTTCAACAATTTAGTTGTGAATAAGTTGACAAGTCATTTGTATTGTTCAGTCCAAACCTAGATCTGCGGGTAAACACAAGGTCTGGTCGGACTAAACAAGAAAGTGGAAGGGATGAAGCATACTTTGAGGAAAGGCCAAATAGTTATCACTGCAGTCTCTTGGATAAACCCACAAGGAACAGGACACACCAAAAAGACATGGATAAGGTGGATCCTGGCATTATGAGAGAAGCATCCCTAACCCTCTTAGTGGGTTAAGAACATAATTATAAACTGTTATGAAGATATGAAGGAAATATGCCCTCATGATTATAATCTGTCTAGTTCCAACTTACTCAGTTATTCTAAATGACTTTTTGAGATGTAGAGAACAATAAAAACTGATTGATGCTGAGAATAAAACTACTCTTTTCTGTTCAATTCTTTCACTTGATTAAAGGTGACAAGAGTGCATTCCTATTTAATCATTTCATTAATAAAATGCTATATGTGACTCTAGGAATTATTACCAAATATAAATAAAATATTAAATAAGGAAATGAAATTGTTGCATATTTTTCATATAAGCACCATAAAAAATTCACTTCATGAAACCCAGCTTTTTCTTTCAAAACCAAGTCAGAAGAAGTCTATTATAAGGTTCAAAATGGTACCAACCTAAGATGTTTATTTCAATAGGTTTATCAAATCAGTATAATACAACTTAAGAATATTATATTTAAATAAAGAAAGGCACAAAGCCGAGAAATAACTATGTTGTAAAATTGTATCTACCACAAAATGGTACACAGTTTAAGAAATTTCACAAAAACTGCTGTATATTCAATATACATACAAAAAAGCCAAATAAAAGAAGAAAAATTCAGCAGGGTTAAAAACAACAATGTTTGACTCTCTGCATAACTTTTGTTTGTTTGGCGGAAGTAAACTCTTATAAGAATCTATGTTAGCATCCTTTGTAAAGACCAATCTTATGTGGCAAAAATGTATTCGTTTAATTTTATAATTGACATTGAAAGAACAGATCTAAAGCCACACACATAAACCAGTTACAGGAAAATGTGGTAAATAAATTCATTACAAGAACTTTAAGATAGTCTGCACTACTCAACATTAGGCCTGGGAACAATTTTGGTTAACATCAGATTTCACAGGAACAAAGTATTATCTGGTTATACAGTGTCATTTTTTTATATGGACGCTTTTTAAATCAAAATATTAAAAAACCTGCAATAGATAAAACCATGCTGTTTTCTGTAACATATACAACAGATATTAAAAATGTATTTTATACCAAAAGCGTTTGGATGTGACAGCAGGCCACTGAGTAATCAATGAAATGCTTCAATGAAGAATGGAAATTCTGTTTAAATTCACATTTTCAGGCTCCATTCTATGGTGACAACTTTTGCCCTTTTGACAATAGCTTGGTAACCATTTATCGCATTTCAACAAACTTTGTATCAAATAAAATTTTGATATCTATTGTATACGTTACAAGAAACCCCATGATTTTATCAATATTTTGAATCCAAAAGCGCCCATATTAAAAAATCACCCTGTACAATGGAAAATAACTGTATTCGTTTCAACATGATGACTGTTGTCAAGGCTGCAACTATGCATGCTGGAAAATTCAAACCCGTAGTCAGCGAAATTCCGACATGCAAGTCACAGATTGCCATCGTACATCATCAGGTTAACTAAACTCTTTAAAGCAACACCTGAGTCTTCACCTAAAAGATAAATTGTCGAACCGGGTAAATCACATTTCACAAAAAGAGTCAATCGACTCGGTTACTTTGTTTTAAATTGCGCTTCCAAAATACAATTCCTTTAGGCCACATCCTAGCACCAAACTGATACCCTGTTACAGGACACATGGGAATGTGCTACTTTGTTTGATGCAAGTTACCATGAGTATTTCTTTAAAAACCACAGATGACAAAACTGCTGTACCAAGCTGTCAAGATTTTCATTACTTTACAGGCAATGCCTCTTTAAGAAATAACATGTTCTTATCATTTGCAAATTTGAAGATGACATAAAAGCACAATTCCAATACTTAAAGTAGGCAAAAGCTTTACAGGCAACAATGCCGTACAAATATTCCTCATAAAAGGCCAAAGTTTTTGTTGTCACATTGCTCATTTACATGTGCAGCAAAATGTTATGTCTTTTACTTAAAGCATTTCATCATGATTTTACAAAATCAATTAAAACACATGCAATTTTATCATGTCATTGATGGTCTAATTGGTTAGAAGGAATTAAAAAGTGTCTTGTTTGATGACTGACAGGCTCCTCCATTTCATCCTCCGACAATAACAAAATACCAATGACCAGGTAAGTTGTAGTCTGCACTATCAGGAACAACTGATAAAGGTTCACATCTGCGATAATTTTTATAACTGAATTTCATGAATTTCAAAACTAAAAATTATATATGTTGGATATTTCAAGTTGTAAAGTCCAATAATTGGCACGACTGGTTTCAAGAACCATATGTGGCATTATTTTTCCGGCAAAATTTCATAAAATTTCATAAAATAATATAACAAAGAATAACCAAAGTTAGTTTAAAAAAACAACTGTTGTCCAGCAGGCGCAAGGTGTGCCAGTAACTTATTAGCTTCTCTATGGCACTGGATCACTCTAGAGGATGTCATTTAAATATTGTTGTCTCCTATTACTTGGTGGCTGCAGCTTTGAGCTTGTCAATGATATTGCACAGTTTGACCACAGGACCAAGCTTGAGGCCCATGTACTTGAGCATCATCTCACTCCGTAATAACAGGAAAGCTTTGCCATCAATTTCCTGGTCATTAAGAAACAAGAGCAGAATTTCAGTTGACCAGTAACAAAAATATAAAGTTCTTCTCATAAACATTGATAAATAATTCAAATAAAAAAATATTTTAAAAGCCAGCAGTCCCTGTATATTTCTTAAACAGTCATGAGTAAAAAAAATATCAAAAACCTTTATGTAATCTCTTTAGAAATAAGAATTTAACTCTTGATATATAAAAACTTTGCTCCATTTTTCAAATTAAAAAAAGCAAAGTGAAGGAAATAAAAATATCCCCACATTTTTAAACCCCTTAAAGCAAATCAACAAGCTGTTTTAAAATTGTAACTTCTAAAACATATATACATACAGGATAAGTGTTAAAAATCGATTTAATTGATTTAAATACTGATTTTTAAAATTTTATTAAGCCAAGGGAAGAAAAACGGGTTCTTACATCAATTTGACAGGTCACTTTTAATGTCTTAATACGCAGATAACTATTTAATTGAGAGAAAGCTAAAATTATTGTTTTTACAAGAAAAAATATTAATAAATCACAGATTTGAATTTTCAAAAAGTAAAAAATCACCCATATAATGTAAATAAATCAGTTAAAATCGAAGAAATCAAATACATCATGATTTTTACAATAATTTGATTTAAATACATATAGTGCCCACAAATACAAGCTCAAACTCATTATTTTTGTAATAGGAATATTAAAGGTTACATTAATGCTCATGTGGTTGAATAGAAAAACAAATGATATCTTTGGTATGTTTCAAAATTAATCGGCCTTATTTTTCTCTCCAAACAACAACAAAAGCATGAAACGTTTTAGTTTGACACTTAAATGGTAAGCACAAAATTTACGTGATAACATTTTTGTGTTTGTATGGTCCTTTTATAGGCCTGTCTCTAAAAACAACAACATTGTATTTGAATTTTTGTTTTCAATTCAATATAAAACTAGGATGGATAAATAACTGGAAAATATTATTGCCATCGGTCTATAAATAACAAAATAGTGAGTGGGTATAATATATGAAGATGCAAATCATGAATCATCGCAATAGTTCTATAATAAAAGAAATAATGATCTTTTGTACAACAAGAGTAAGATCTTACATGTTTCTTGAAGTGCTCAACATAGATAGCTAGACCTGGATCTGTCTCTCTGATGTGGTTCATGACTTCCTCTATACTCCATTCTGATGGGTCTGGAGACCGCTGAGAGTTATGTAAAGATAGACCTTGATGACTTGTCTCTCCCGTTGTAGAACTTGCTGAAAAATGAAATTACATGCGAGTCACCTGGAACAAATATAAACAGTCTAGAAAGTTCAATAAAAAAAACTTTCAGCAAATGTGTGGCCTCACTCAATGTAAAAAATTGTTATGCCAGAAATGTTTCTTGATTACTTTTTGCTTTGTTTGCTTGCTACAGTAGTTCAAGGCAATCAAGTTTTTATTTACATCTACATGCGTTCCTGTATGATTATGGTTTCTACCCCTGCTACAGTAGCTTTGGTTCTTTATCTTTACATGGTATCTCAGCAACTAAAACCCATTTATCTGCCAACAATATTTTTTTGTACCTGTTTTTGTCCTAAGTGTTAAAATGATTAACTTTGCTTGTCCTTAATTATAAAACTTCTTAGTCAACACAATTTTTATATACCCATTTATTGTCAGCCAGTCATCTTTTTTTATCCTTAATCCACTATTGTATGACTCAAAAGAAGAAATTATTATAATCATTAAAAGTCTGACCTGCTTCAAAAGTTGAGCTTTTATTCACAACCTGTTTGTTCACCTTGGCTCCACCTCTTGAGCTCTCTGATGACTCTGTTGACCATCTCCTCTTTGTGGCTTTTTGCACCAGGTAACTGTCTTCATCAGAATCTGATATGATACACACCAAACCACATAAATACCCACAGAAATAAAGATACTGTGCAAAACTCAGATTTGTTTACTTTCAAATCATAAATGGTCATAACAAGTGGAAATCACAGCATTATGCTGAAGGAGATAAACTATTCAAAAGTTATCGCAACCAAATATAATTGTCTGCGCAGCGCATTTTATTTGGATTGATAATGAGGCCAACCCATGACCTTTGAGTTTCTCCTATGAAAGGCATGAAAGTCATGTGGGGTTAGGCGATTGAAATCCGCAAAATCCTGACTGTGTCCTATTTTTATGGAGTTTGTGTGGTGGGACAGATTATTTGATTGGATGCCCAACCCCACGTGACCTTATTTTTGTGTGGGTTGGCTTCATTTCCTTGATTCAAAATAAATTAGAAAGAATTCAGTTATTCACCTGGAATATAAACAAAATCTGAATGTCAAGAACAGTAACTTTATTCTATGAAAATATATAACTCATTGACAATTCATGTCCAAGTTCACCATAAACAAACATGTTTACTAATTATGACAAAATATATCATGCAAATGTCAATGACTTATATAAAAAGATATATGATATATCAAAAATGAATTCTGAAAGTTGAAAAAAAACAGAGCAACACATTTGTCATAACATCAACAGTTTTTTGTGGTTAAAGTTGAGATAACTTATAAGCCTGGCCAGATTTCAGACATTATTGGACCATAACATTGACCATAATAACACACAACATACCAGATTTTTTATGTGAGGACTTGCCAGCTTTAGTGCCACACTTGACACACTGCCGGCTCTGTGGATATGGGGTATTGAGGGTAAGAAAATTCTCACAGCAACCCAGGCTTTCCCTGAATCCCTCAAGGAAGTGGATAAACTGAGAAACCTTGTCAAATGACACAATCCTCTTTGTGTAGGTACGGTTGTTGTGCACAGCTGTAACATAAAATCATAATTTTATTACCAAGAAATTACTTAACTATCAAAGACATCTTGTTGTTGACTACAAACATGAGTAATTCCAGTATCAACTAGGCGCATAATTAGGGGAGGACATCCCTACGTACCCCCATAAAAAAGAAGGAATAATTACCGCTCCACCCTTCTGCTATTTGTAGTTGTATTTGTGGGAAATATCAGGACTAGTATATAAATAACATTTGAAGTAATTGACCTGTAATAGAGAGGTCAATAGACTTTCTACACTTTATCACAAAGCTCTATGACCATAGTGTGTGGGCTAGTAATGCAGAAACAGACAAATCAATGTGTTGTGTTTGAACAGGCTCAATACAAAAAGAGACACTGTCCCCCTTCCCCACTACCAACCCCAACAAGACAGTTTGTGTGATCTGTCTGAGGTAATACTTTGTACAGTTCCAGGTAAAGTTGTGATGAATATTCTTCCTTTTTTCCTCATTCAACTTTTTAGTGACAAAATAAAAAACTTTACTCCCAGAGGTATAAGGATTAAATTCCAAAGGTTCCGGGTCATTGTTTTGTGCGATGATCACACGCCACTTATATTCAGATTGGTACAGAAAATCAATAAAAATGCCTTTCTCATCAGACAAATGGCAGATCCAAATTTCTATGTCAATCTCATTCAACAGACCTACAGTCTGGCTCTACAGACACTATATGTAGCATGCACAATACAGTAATCTGGGTTTTTAAGTCCATCTTTTATTGTTCAAGTCTGCTTATTATCCCTCTTCTTTCTTTGCGTTATGGAAAATAGTCTACATAAATAATCCCTTTTACACTATTTATAGTCAAACTTTTGAAAGATAATTTGCTTGTTGATACCTAAATTATGAACAAGGATTACTGTCATAAAGAATACAAAATGTGCATTGCATATCCCTCATAGCATGGGACTTTCTGTGTAAATCTCTTGTTGAAATCATACATAACGCCATTTGGAGGAGTCAAGGAACACATACTATCAATAATTTATAAACAAAATAAAACTTTTTGTTCGTACTAAATTAATCACTATACACTAGGATGTCTGTAATTAATCTCTCGGCTTTGTCTCAAGTCTATATACGTCAATTCACATTCTTTATGCCCTGATTCTACAATATTGCACAAACACTGTCAAATAAACTCTAATTCATACACGTGAAGCAGGTTATCCAAACCAAACAAAATGTTATTCAACAATAAAACTTCTATCTTAATATAAATCCTGAAGTTGCATTCATTTATATACTCCCTTTATTTACTGCTTCCCTAACATTAAAAACCCAGTATGTTTCATGTACTCTATCACTAATGTAAATCATCATCATCATAATCCCCCTCCCCTCTTTATCAACATTTAACTCCTCATTTTTGTTGATTGTTAACATTATCAAAGGGCCATTGTTGGAGTAACATCAATGTCAAAATGTGACCCTTTTCAAATAAAGTTCAATTGAATTATAATATCAGCTTTGTTGATATCAAATGTAACAACTAAGCTGACCCAACACATAATGAAAAGAACAATCCTGGATTATCCAAACACAAGTAGTACCTGTAATGGTGATTTTGCCAGTGCCAGGAGCTGCCATCTTGAGCACATCAAAAACATGTCGTTCCTGAGCAGCACATTCAATACATGCTTCTATGACATCACGCAGGACTTCACTTATTGAGGAAGGACCAAAGTGCAGAGGCATTTGCCCCACCTTGCTGGGCTGGACCAGGTGCCCACATGAGCAGTTATGGTTTACATAGACACACACTGGGGACAAAGGCATACATTGTCATTTAAAACTTTTAAATAATCAAGAAGATTATTAATGAATATGATAAATTGACAGAGCATGATGCCCTATGCATATTGTCCAATGCCAAAATGTTTTCAGTTGCAAATGATGTGGTAATGAAATAGCCATTGGCTAATAGCAACCTGCTAGGGTTACAAGCATATGCACAGCAAAGACTTCCCCTTAAATTTTTGAATTAAAAACTGGAGTATTGTGTCTGAAGAAACAGTAGTTAGAGCAAAAATTCAATTGAATTTAAAAAAGTCATAACAAAAAACAACAACAAAAGATAATAAAATACAGTCAAACTAGCTTAAACAGAATCTTTTTGTAAGCAAGATTTTGTTCCGTGTAAACAAATCCATTGTTTTTCAGTAAGAAACCATATGCTAGGTGTCAATAAGCACCAGGTGTATGATGTATGTAATGTCCCGACCCATACCCTACTTTATTCCTCAAGGTAAGCAACAGTCACACTCATGCTCGTCTCAAAATACAAGTGAAACATATTTTGTCTTCTCTAAGTAAAATGTCAGTGCTTTTTTGCCATAATTTATTTTTGATGCCCCAAACTATTGCATTTAATAATAGATAATTTGTTCATACTTCCTCCTGTATAAACATTAACAGGTGTTTTTCTGTCGGTTTAAGCGTGTTTCTTTAACAAAGATAAAGAGAGGAAAAAACGAGTGTCAGGTTTTTGTCCCGTTTAAGCCAAAATTCAATTTAAGCATGTGTGGTTAAAAGACTTTGACTGTAAAAGCAAAATTTGTAGATTGATTGGTATACATAGCACACATTATATTTTCAAACATCAATTTTTAGTTGTCTAAAAGTGCCTCAGACCCATCTATCAAAGATAATCTGACCTTTACTTTGAACATATATCAAAAAGAAGTATAGAGGAGATTTATTTGATGACAACAAATGGACAAAAACAGAATAGACAAGGACGATTAAGAACGGATTTAATGACATGTCAAGCTGCATATAACTAATCTTAACTCGATATCTATTGTCCAAGTCAAAGCATTGAGTGTGTCTTAATGCTCAACCAATGATCATGCAAAAAAAGTCTGAAGTAAGGGGTCTTTGGATTTTAACAAAATGGCAGCCAAAATGGTGAACGCTGCGCGCTGCATAAACATACTTATTATAGCTACTTTGTAAAGTTTTTTTATTCACTTTTTAGAAGTTATTTTTTTTATAGTAAGACAATTGAATTTGGATTTGCATTGTATGACCAAAAAACTCAACACTATCTAAGGAAGTTTATGATAATACTTTAAATGGTTAAGGTAGGTGACAAAAATAAAAATGTTCAAAAAATTGCAGACAAGCATATTCATATAAGTACCTTTCTCACTATCACGCCCTGTAGTGTCTGGTTCTGAGCTGGTGACGGTACTCTCATGTGGAGACAGGTGGCTTGTCTCACCTGAACTGGGTGTCAGAGGACTGGCCTGAGAGTTTCTAGGACTAATGGATGGACTGCCACTGTGGGCACTGCCACTGATGCTTACACTCAACTCTGTGTCTCGAGGGGGCTTGGATTTGTAAGAGCTAGCTGTAAGGGAAACACATGTAAATGAAATTTTTAATACTTTGCTTTTGTCGTAAATAGTGCTAAGAAAAGACACCAGAAATTCTTGCATATTTAAGTCCTCTGTACATGAAATATCAGTTCCTGAATCAGGCTAGACACATACATTCAATAGTCAGAATATGAGTTTTTTTAAGAGAATGGATTTACAAAAGGGAGCAGCAAAACAAACATATTTTGATACACAAATTATTTCCACATTTCGGGTAAGCAACAGCATATTCAACACATAAGCCACTTCAATTTAACACAAATCAGGAACCACCATTGGACTTCTGATCACGCTGGATCAATAGTCCAGTGACTTAACCACTTGACCATCATGCTCCATGCAGACAATTTATCAAATGAAAAGAGTGTTTGTTAAACTGACTTATTGAAGAAGATCTGAAGTGAGCAAATTTCATGCCAGAATGTCAGTGTTCTTTCTTCTACTGCTTTACTCCACACCGTCTGTCTCTACCCAGATTTTGCGGCATTGCTCCTTTAAGGTCTAAAAAAGTTCACTCTGTCAGGAAACGGAAGAGTTGGACTATTTTGTAGCAAGATCTCTGAAAAAAGCTTAACTATAATAATTACTCAATCTAAATAGGTGATTTCAAAAACATTATCACCTTTTATTCCAGGACCCTGTAATGGGTGACCACTCTTCTCACACCAGCCGACAGGAAATATGTCCCTTGAGTCATATCGACACCAGTAGTCAAAGGCACCTCGCCACCCATCAAACGTTACATGGATCTGATCATCATTGGCTGCACCAATTGTTGCTGGGCAGATCAGAGCTGGATTTTTACGATCAACAGCCTCAAGTTTTTGACCAACCTGGAATTCACTGCGTGGGACTCTGCTGGGCTCCTGCAATGAACAAACATACGTTAAGAAGTTGATGTCAGTCTCAGAAGAATTAAGATATAAATCAAAACTTTAAGTATCTAAGTCGCTGTTCAAGTTTTCTTTCCTTACACAATCTAAATGCTTCTGATCATGAATAAACTGGACAGATGAATTCTAATAAGGTTATGATTAAAGCACAAGTTTGAATTCGCTCTCTAACTTTATTCAGCCATAGGGGTCCTGGTTCTAATATCATCCATTTTCTTGGATTCAAGTTTTACTTCAAATATTCTAACTGATTATAAAAACAAAACAAGATCTATCATACACTAAATTGGATTTTTTTTTCTCCAACTTGAATAAGCAATTGATTCCTTGAATAAGGAAAAAAACATGACAGAATATTCAAATATCTAATATCCCTGTTGCCAATATCATATAACCTGCTGATATGGATGTTGAAACACCTGTAATATTTACAATTTGTTTATAACAAAAAAACAAACCTTTTTAAAACAAACATCTGGTGCAAGAGTGGCATTGTTTAAGGTTTTCTGCAGGAAGCCCGGCCAGCTTGATGAGTTCATACGGAAACCTGAGACAAAAGACAGAACATTCCAGGCTGATGACTTGTACAAAAATAAATTATGTTAGGTGATAATCAGTGTTTCAAACAAATGTTATTAACAAAAGATTAATTACTGCAAGCCTTGGAGAAATCAATCAAAAATACCATATAATGCTAGCTAACTTGAGAACACATAAAGTCATTGCTAGTTAAGAACCTGGGCTATGGTCACAATAAGATGGGATAGTGAATTATATTTTGTTGCTGTTTTTTTTAATAAATATTGAACAAAGGTCACTCACCATACTTAAAAAGAACATCCAGTAAATGAAAAAGGATATAAGGAAGCGCTTTCTCCCAACATCCCTAACATCTTAAAATGCTTATGTGGCATATTGAAAACATATTAGGCAAACCTGCACCCATTTCAAATTTACATCAAGCAAGGCAAGTGCTAAAATACCCCAAGAGCAATAATAAGTAATGAAAACATGCTGGACAGTGAAAAGAAGGCGGAACATATCCTCGTGACAATGAAAATAAAAATGCGTTAAGAAGGTCAAAGGAGCATTGATACACAGACAAGAGAAATAAAAGAGAGAAACTTAATTGATTGTTGGTATAAACAACAAGAAGATCAGAAAAGAAATAGAAATGCCAGTGATTCCTGTCTGTGGACTTGTCTTTTAAGAGTCTCAATGCAATAATTGTGTAATACTTTTAGGATCTTAGAAACTGATGTCTTAGGTAGGATTAAGAATTAATAGGACAATAGGAATAGTTATTTTAAAATTGTTTGCAAATTATTCTTTGTTTTACTAAAGGCTTATTTCAAAAGTTATCCTCACCTAAAGGGGGTTGCAGCATACCCCTTTTTCTCTCGCAATAGCCAACAGGGTGTAAATCCCCAGAGTCAACTAAACGCCAGAAGTCATTTTTGTCATCGCTGCCATCCAACCTCAGTCTCAACCTTGGCCCTTGCATATCAATGACAGTGGCTATGCAGCTTGATGTGCTGTTGCGAGGATCATGTGCCTCCAACTTCATGTTCTTGCTGAACTCATTCAGAGGTGGCGACAGTGCCTGGTGGATTTTACATCAATAGTTTTTACCAGGAATATCATGAAAAAAGTTTACTGACTTTTATGAGACACAATTGTTTTGCAATATACAAAGTACTCTAGATTTAGGAAAATATTTGCTATTTGTACATAATCATGCACTATGTAACACAAACAATAGACTGAAGAAAAACATCTATTAAAGTTTCAGTTGATAATGTACATTGTACTGAAATTATAAGGTCTTGGAGGATACATCATTAATTTTGTTTGTCCACATGGCGCCTATGCCAGCTATTCTTCCTTTGGTTTTTTGTCACCAAGGGATCTTTAGGGTCAACAACAGGCACGCCCTTTTGATGTTTGCCTGCCATAGGACTAGTTACTTGCTCCTACCTACCGAATACAATATAAAGGTACAATAATTGATAATAAAAACTATTTTGTTTGAGCCATAAGCACCATAACAATGTTCCACAATCAGACATGGGTATGAAGCTGGCTTCGGCTTTGCGAAGCCGCAGTTTAGAAGCCAATGCTTCATGTTATTTTTAGAGCCGGCTTCGTGATGTTTTGAGATGTTGGCTTCGTGATATTTACAAAAATCCTGGAATCTTTTTTCATTAAAATTGGTGTTTTTCTTACTCCAATTCCATTCAAAAGTGTTGAAATGTTAACTAGACACTGTTTACAAGGTACACAGCACTTTGTTTTACTGAAAGTGGATGATTTAACCTTTTTATAGAGTTTTCTAAAAACAAAGGCTTCGGCTTCGTGTCATATTTTAGAGCCGGCTTCGGCATGTTTTGAGATGCTGGCTTCGGCTTCGTAAAGTGTCCTGGCTTCGGCTTCGTGAGTTCTGGCTTCGTACCATGCCTGTCCACAATGGTCATTTTCTACAAATTTCAACCATGAAAGCTTATCTCATTGCAGGGGATCTAACCCACAATGCTTTAAGACAACCAGCTCTGAATTCCGTCGCCTAAACCACTTGGCCCCCCTCCATTGGTAATTATTTGCCACTCTTGTTGAGATTTTATTTCATCTTTGTCTTCTTCTTTGTTAGTCAGATGATGGCCCTGCATCAGTTGTAAAGATGGCAGTCCTCTGCAGATCTACCAGACAGCCATGGAGATTTTGGCATTGCCAGAAGGGTTTGACATGTGTCTTCTCCTCAGATCTCTGCAAAATTTCTGCATGTTTCCAATGCATGGTCTTCTGCTTGAGGTTCATTTCCATAATAATGGCATTTGCACTAGCCTGTCTGATTAACTTTTAAATTAGTGTACATGTGATGTCTCGCGCAGTTGTAGTTTGTTCTTAGTCTAAAGATGATGGTTTTCTCTTGTCTGGAAAGTCTGTGGAATGGGTGTTCTTTTTATGTAGAGGATGTTCCAATAAGTTCTTTGACTTGACTGTATGCTAATTGAATGCATGTTGCTCTGGGTTCTTTGTACTGGTATCAAGTTGAACCCTTTTTGATCCTTTCTATGCAAGGTAATCTACAGTGTCATTTGAAAATAGTCCACAATGAGAGGGCAGGGTATCCATAGTAGTATCAACGTTTTCTCACTGTAGTGTTGCCATTTTTCTACATAGGCTGTTAACAGATAACTAATATGAATCAAAGGTTGTCTCAAATTACTGTAAACTATTACTGTAGACTAGCAAAAAGCTCCCTTCAGACTTAAACTAATGAGTAGAGGATGTTAAGGTCTACAGGCTGATCAAATGTCTACTAACGTAAACATTATTAGTTCTGATACAACTTGTCATTATCAGGGATTGGCAAGTAGTCAAGTCTAAAGAATTTTGGAATTATCATAACAAGAGATAGTTTCCTCTCTTCAGATCTGCAAAATTGCTGCATGTTTCCAAAACACGGTCTGCTGTTTGAGGTCAATTTTCACACGTACAGTAGTCTGACCAGGCAACTTTTAATTTAGTGTACAAGTATTGTCTTGGGCGGTTGTGGTTTTTGATTTAAGTCTAAAGATGATGACTTGCTGTTGTCTGGATAGACTGTGGTAAGGGTCATTCTTTTTGTAGAGGATGTTCTCTTTCCCATTTGTTCTTTTGCTTTGACTTCATGATAGTTGATTTTTCTTTGCTCAAAGATGTTTGTACTGGTATTAAGTTGAACCCCTTTTGATCCCTCATTTGCAAGTTTGTCCTACTGTGTTATTTCCATACAGTCCACAGTGAGAGGATATCCACTGCAGTACCAATGTTTTCTGACTGCATAGTGTTGCAATTTTCTGCACAGGCTACTTGGTTTCTTTGTCTTTATATTATTTTGGAGTGAATACAGAACTGCAAGTTTTTCAGTAAGGATCACCACTTATTGTTTTGTTGTGTAGCAACTATTCATCATGTGTATTGCTGCTTTCTCTATAGCTACTGCTAATTTGTTTCAGTAGTAACATATCCTATCATAAGATATATTTTTTTAGTTTCTTTAAGAATTCCTGCTGATAACATATAATTTATATGAATCATAATCAACTTCAAAGAGTTAATTCTTCAAAAGCAATTGTTATCATTTGAATCAAATACTGTCTCACATTACTGTAAACTTGCAAAATGCTCCCTTCAGACTTAAACTAATGAGTGGAGGATGTTAAGGTCTACAGGCTGATCAAATGTCTACTAATGTAAACATGATCAGTTCTGATACAACTTGTCATCATCAGGGATTGGCAAGAAGTCAAATCTAAAGGATTTTGGAATTATGACTACACTACACATAGTGTCTTTTTTATCACTTAATAGGGTCCAGAGGACTTAAGATGCTTGAGTTAGGTCCTGTCTGTAAGTTGAAATGTTGTAGTTTAAATTGAAAGAAGGGAAGCTAAAAAATGAGGCTTCATTCTAACACATAAGAAACTTCTGGTTTTCAGCAGTTGAAATTTGTCTAAGATTTGTGTGGCCTCACAACCAAGTTGGTATGACCACTGCTGATCTTGCTGTGACTAAAAAACTAGAAGTGGATATTTCTAGGATTTCACAGATACCATCTTTACTACTAAAAAAAAGTTCTTGTGCATAGATTAGAGAAGCAATAAGTTGGTTTATATGTTCTTGATGTTTATGAAATTTTGCAGACCGGTTTTCATGATACATGTTATTTACCTGTGTAAAATCCGTTGAAAAATATTGCTTACAAAGGGAAATTACTCAATAATGATAAAATGATATCCTCAAAAGTTTCAACTTTGACTTTTTCAGTCACAGCGGGTTGACCAATGGTGACTTCAATTTGGTTGTTATGCCACACAAATTTTAAATAGATTTCTGTTTTTACCTATAAAATTCTGCAAGATATTACCCTTTTCATTAGGTAATAATAACAACCCCCTGTATTTTAAAGGCTGGGTAAAAACATTATTATTATATTATTTGTTTTCTCATCAATTTGTAATAAAAAAAACAATCATCATATGTGGGACAAAAAGTTATGGTAATAGACACACATTTCAGCCCCAATATATGTATTCTCTTTAAGAGAACTTTCAAATGTGAAAGGTAGAAATAGTCTAGTTTTCTTAAAAAAAGGAGCGTCAAAACAAGCCTACCTGCTTAAAGCAAGAACTAGGAGCAGCTTTTGCATCATTTTCTCTGAGGTAGATGTCCCATGAAAACCCTGAGGAATAGTTAGACATAAAAATGATAACTAAATTAATCAACATTTATATTCTTTGTATAAACACATTTTTTCCACAACCAGTATTCATACTTTTGGATGACGATCACATATAATGCAGCATATGCTTTAAAAACAAAAGTTAACAGAATTTACTTCTAGTAAAAAAAAAAGGATCTTTCAGGAAAAAATCCAGGGACGTAACACATATTTTGGAAAAAATATATTTGGAGCATTCATCAAAGTTCCAGTGACGAGTTGTTAATCTACGGGAGAAAGCACAATGTTCATATAAATACAGTGGGACTCAAATATAACAAACTATTTTACATTTGTATTTGTACCTCTAATCAAACAAGTATCATTATCACCATCTTGTCAATAACAAAGTTACCACTCTGCGCAATTGAGCCTTACATATGTGGTATTGATTGCCACGCCAAGATTGGCCTGAACAGTCACTAGTCACTAGTCACTACAGGGCATGTAAAAGACGCTAACGAAAAGAATTACCTGCAGGGCGCTAAATCATTGTCTTTCGAGACAGACAGGTGCCTACTAGTACTATTTATTTATGTAATGTTTTACAGCACTATCGACTCAAAAAGGTTTTTTAAGCGCTATATATATTGCTATGGCATCAGACAAGTATACTACAATGCAGGCTAATTTATAATATAATTCAACAGTCTACAGTTTACTTTTGCCTATGGAGAGGACTTCAGTTCTATTCTAACAGAAAAGAAGCCATGCCCTCAGGCCACTACTAGTACTAGTGCTGATTAAATGTACAATAAGGAGTACTAAATGCTCTGCTACTTGTGTAGAACAACAAACAAGGCGCATCACATTGAGTATCTGGATGATTTATTTACATTTTGAGTTGTTGTCAATTGTTGTCAATTTTGAACAAAGTTACCACTCTGCGCAATTGAGCCTTACATATGTGGTATTGATTGCCACGCCAAGATTGGCCTGAACAGTC